>JBAMBQ010004954.1:0-107256 GCA_037044495.1 Stegana nigrithorax
GACGTATTGCTCTTTCCCTTTTTTTTTTTTTTGGTTTTTTCTTCTTCTTTTTTTATCTATTTTTTTTATATTTTTTTTATTTTCTTGCTTGGCGATAAATTAAATTTTGCTTTGGCAGGAAATGAAGAAATTCATGGCATTTGCTCAATTGGAAAATCGAATGCGATCAAATGGAATACTCACTGGCTGCGGCACCATCGCGCCAACTCTTCGCGTTTTCCTCTTACCCCGGCCAAGCACTTCTGCCCATCCACCCTTCAACTCGTCAGTCTGTCAATCCAACAGCGCAGCAACCCGGCATCCCGACAACCCGACTACCAGAAAACCCGACCACCAGCCAACCGAGCAACCCACCAGACTGTCTGACTGTGCACATTTGCGCTCAAATCGTTATTTCGATGATTCGAAGGTTCGATGGTTCATTTGGTCTTTCGACAGACACCAAGCGTTTGTAATATTTTTGCCCATCCAGCAGTTCTTCGGCTAGTGCGAGTATATGTTTTTGTTTGTATATTAGATGAAATTGATTTTTAGCTCGTCGGTTTCCTTTTTTCTCAATTTTTTTTTTTTTTTTTTTCATGACGACTTTTAGCCAAACTTTGTCAATTGAACGCTTAAGCTGAGACAGACACACAGCTCAGCTCTGCTCAGATGTAGCAATTCATATTTTTATGTTGCCACAAATGGCAAATGGCGCAAAAGCGGGCGTGGTGCGTCCGTCGTGTGCAGTGGCCCGTGGCCCCCGGGTAGTGTGGGTACTGGGGGCTGAGTGCCGGCTACTGCGCCAAGTGCCGGGCGGCGTTAATGTCCATTTTTATGGCTTATAAAATGTTTAAATATATAAAAATGTTTGCAAGATTTTAAGCACTCTATTTCATGGTATTTTTATTTGAGAATGTTTCCCCCACTCTGTCCCACTTCTGCGCCCATGTTCACACCTTAAACTGTGTTAAACACTTTGTTAATATTCGTCTTATTCTTTCTCTTTGTGACAACGATAGCACAGCTCATGCCGCTTCTGCTTGCCGTTTTCCGGTCCATGAACCCAGTCCCTCAACTTCCAATCACCTCACTCGGCAATAAATGTTGCTAAGTGCTGGCAACATTTTTATTTCTTGATTTCATTTTTTTTTTTTTTTCACATTTTTATAACATTTACACATTTGTTGTTATGGTCCTCATTATTTTTGTTGTTGTTGACCATTTTTAGTCGATTTTTGCTTCATTGTTTTTATTCTTGGTTTTTCGTGTTTATTGTTTTTTTTTTACTGTTGTTTATATTTTTTTCCTTTCCTTTTTTTTTTATTTTGTTTTTATTTTTTTTTTGTTTTTGGCTAACAATGGAAGACAAACAGCTTAGTGGAATTATAACAATTGGAATAATGAAGTGAAAACACTTAAACGGCAGAAAATGAATCTTAGGTTTCCTACTTTGCTTCACAACAGATTCAATTTCATGTTGAGCTTCGATGTCGCTTCTTATGCCATTTGCTTCATTAGATGTTCCTTTTTCTCTCTCACCATACTCGATGCCCATCAGCACCCAGTCCATCCATTACCATGGCCATTGCTCGCCATCATTTGTTCGTGTAAATTTTCTATGTCATTTTTATTGTTATGCTTTGTTTTCGCTTCTCATAATGTTCTTGTTTTTATTATGCTTTGCTCTCTTTATTTATTTATTTTTTCTCTTTCTGTCTACCCAAAACAAAAAATAGTGGCATAAAAGGGAAAAAAATTGAAACAATTAGTTCAGCTCAATAAAATTTATTGCGGACTAAAAGCGACTGAGCCATTTCACATTTCGGGCAATCACCAGCAACACTAAGGGCATTAAAGGCGATTTCAAGGCTTATTCCAAAGTTTATAATGTGCCAAGCATTCAATTGTTTTTATTGCCAATCGTCTTTAACGCAGTCTGCTGGCGTCTCATATATTTTTCCCAATCAATCGAGCACGCTACGGCTGCACCTCGACGACGCTCGGTTAGGCGCTATTTGGTTCCACTCACTGGCTCCCAATGGTTGCCTGAGCTTCGGTTGCCTGAGCATCGGCGGCATGGGCTACGCACTTGCTCAGGCCCAGAGGCGGTGATTAAGCGCATGTAAATAAATTTATTATTTTGCCCGCTGTGCTCAAGTGGCTCATTGTGACTAAATAAACGGCAAACCGACAGCAACAATGACAAGATTAACAACAAGAATGATAGCGACACCAATTCCCAAATTCACATTGCCCGCCGATCTAAAAAATCTCGAAAAAGAAACTTTTGTCAGCGACAAGTTAACTCAGCCGACTTGTCCCGTTTGATTTGAGCCGCAGACTTCAGCTCCGGCTTCAGACTCTTCGCACGCATCCAAAGAAAAACTAAACGAAACAAGAAAAGCCCCAAACGAGCATACTAACGAGAAAAAAGCGAAAATACCACAAAATAAACGAACCCAAAATGAGACTTTGTACATAACAGCGTGAACTCATTACGAGCCAAATAAATTTCCTTCGCCAAAAACACCCGAGCCGCCAATTAAAGTCATTTTGTGTTTGATTTGGGTTACAATGGGAACGAAACAAACCACTGCCAGCAGCCAGAGCAGAAGTAGCAGCACCAGCAACACTAGCAATACCACCCACAGCAACAGCAGCCATAACAAAGAAATGAAGCCAATATCGACTAAGGAGTTTTGAAAATATTTACTCTAATCCTTTAATATGAAGTTAAAGTGAAGCCTCAACATAATCAGCAAAATACTAATAAAATTAAAAAGCACACACGATTGGAATGTGTAGCGAAGAGATATGCTGGCAATATTCTTCTATGCAAAACGAACTATGCAAAAAATGAATGAATAAACATGTAAAACAGACAAAAATATTTAGAGAGAGAATCATTTCTTGTAATTTGAAACCGTTTAAATTTGCCAATGTAGTGTTGTTGTTGTGATGAGTTTGCAGTTTTAATATTGAGGAGCGCACTTGTTGTGCCAGAGTCAATGCTTAGGGAATACTTGGCGTATGAGTAACGATAAATTTCGTTATTCAGATTTGCGTTTCAGTTTCGGTTTCGGTTTCATTTAGTTTGGTTTTATTTGGTTGGTTTCGGGATTGGTATTAGTTTGATTGCTGTTGTAATAAAGTTGATTGTTTTCATTTTCCCAAGCCCCCACGCTCTTCTGCTTCACGTGAAGTCAAGTCTTTGTTATTGCTCATGAAACACAATGATTTCAAATGTAAGAATCCTTGCCTTTTGTCATACCCATACATTGGCATACACACACATTCGAGTACCTGTGTGCACACACAAATGTTTGTTGCAAAGCTATGCTGAACATACAATTTATACAAATATCGCGAGTTCATATTATTTTACTTATGGTGACTGGTGACGGTGACAGTAAGGCTGACGGTGACGTCAATACATACTCTATATTGTTTTTATTTTTTTGCTTTTATTATTTATTTTTGTAGTTGCTGTTGTAAACATTTCGCTGCTCAGCTTTATTACAGTTTTTAAAGTTTTTATTTGTTATTTTTCGTTTGCGCGCAACGTTCTGTTGCATTCACAAAAGTATTTCGTCTCAGGTGTTTTAATTTCAGAATTAACGAAAAACTGTGCGAAATCCCCACTCAAATGATTCAGAGACACATGCGAACTCCGCACTTACGCAGGTACAGCTACAGTCTTGCCTAAATAGGGCGTACCACGTTAACTGACTCAGGACACCGCAGGCCTCTCAAGCAGAGCGAACAAAAAAATATCGAAAACCATTTTAAATACGAAAATATCATTTGGTTACACACTCGCAACTATCGAACGACATTTTACCCGATCAACATCTGAATATGCCGAGCTTTGACTGTTATATTTTCAATTTCCCATCAGAACTGAACTGTAAGGTTTACCTTAAAAGAACATTTTCTCTTTGAATTTTCATTTTTACATATTTTATTCTACTTTCGGTTATTGGTATTTTCTTTTTATTTTCACTTGTATTTTGTTGTATTCATGTTTATATTTGTACGTATTACCAAGTAACTGAGCTGGCGTTGGTGATGGGAAAGTTTACGATTCCTTTACAAAAAGATTTTTCCACCATTTTCAATTTGACGCTCAATTGTCTGACATAAAGCCATCCATACAATGCAATCGAGCCCTTTGTCTCCTCTCCGTCTCTCTCTCTCACAACTTTCTCTCTCGGCTTTGGTCTTGGTCTCGGTGTTTGGTTCTTACTGACAAAGACGTGAGCTTAGACCCACTTAAACGAATTGATCAATTCTGTGTGCACGTTTAATGGATGTGCTTCACGAAAATGCTCTTAATGCATTTCTCCCTTTGGGTTTAGTGGGACATGACTTCTTTGTCTTCTCATTGGTCGATTGTTTTGCGCATTTTTTCTACTGTCACGTCATCGTTTTCGTAGTTGTTGCTTTTGCTTTTGTAATTGTTGTTGCCGCTTGTACTACTTATTTTGGGGTAAAAATACAAATACTTCGTAATATTGATGAAGTTTCAATGGAACAAAACCTTAGAATTTGAATACACGCCAGGAGAGACTGAAAAGAACCAAATAAGTTAACTAAAGGCGAAATATGTTATGTGGCTTTACCAACGAAAGGAAGTCACATTTTGATTGTGGTTTAAAAGCTACGCACTCAAGCATCGCGCCTCCAAATCACAATCAATGAATCATCCGTGCGCTCACTGGCGCAGTGAATCAATCACTCGCACACTTTGTCAATCACTTGCGTCGATCAATGCACGGCATGAATACAACTTGGGCCAAATCACATCTAAATATGGCAAAGAGTGATTTCAGAAGCATTATGAACGAGCATTGTATGCATTGTCGACACAAAAGACGCGTACGCCAATCACACCAAACACCAGGCACCAGATACCGAGGTACCGCGCACCAAGCACCAAGTGGCAGAGTGTACCGATACCATTGCTCCTGCGATGGAAAGGTCACTCACAGGAGCAGTCGTTATGTCATGGTCTTCTTAAACAGCCTCACACGCAACTGCGGCAGAGCTGGAGGGAAGACGTGACAGAAAGAGAGCGGACGAGAGTGAGATTATGTGAGCATAGCAACTGCATGGTAATTATCGCGAGCAATGTGTGGCAAAATGTAAAACTTAATTAAAAATCTTCATTGATAATGAAAATGAAAGGCACATTAACGCACTCAGTGGCTAACATTGTCTGTCACTGACAGCAGCCTGGCTGCGAGCAACCGAGGCATCTAGGCATTATGGCAACGCGGCAACATTGAATGACAGAGCCAAAAGACACAAAAAAGAAAACAAACAAAAAAACAAAAAAAAACCGATAAAAAACGTTGCAGACACTGCCCACAAATTTGTCGGTCATTTGGCATTAGCCTGTGGGTGAATCAGATATAGTCGGCAATGGCCAGTAGCCAACTGCCACGTGCAGCTTTCAACGGCGTATCTCACAATTGGAATCCCTAAGCTAGGCTGGCATTCATTAATGGACCGGCTTCGATCAGCCCTGCTTATGTCGTACCTTCTCCATATGCACAATTCCCTTTCTTCTCACTCTCTCTCTCACTCAGACTTGTGCCTACTCGTACCTGCCGACGGTGCATACCATAGCTGCGGCTGGCAGCAGCGCCTAATGGTTTCGATTATTTCTTTTTTTTGTTTCCTCCTCTCTGCCAACGCTTGCTTACTTACTTTGTTCCGCTCTCTGTCTGAATGTGTATCTCTCTTCAGTGTGTGTTGCGTTGCTAATACGCAAAGTTTAATAAAATTTCTCCCGCCGCATGATTGATTGCGACAGTCAGCGACAGAGTCAGACGCTCAGTCGGATCCGCAGCTAGTTCTGCAGTCAGGCAGCATTTACGAGCGTTGTCCCCGTTTGCTTCTTTGCACACGGCGCACTGCTGACGGCACGGCACAGCGACTCAACGCCGCACATCCCGCCACACAATACCCCACCCAATGCCGAGCAACGCAACGTTTCGCATTCGCAATTTGTTTCCATCTGATTGAATGAGTGATTTGCTCTGTTAGAAGTCGTTTATTATTTCATTCGTTTTTTCCTTTTTTTGTTTTGTTTTTATATATGTTTTTGTTTTTGTTTGTGTTATTTTTTCCCATGCGTCTCCATTTTTTACTTGCACTTGTTCCCGTTGCCATTTATCGTGTAATGGCATTGGCAAATAAAATCTTAACCACGTCAGTGATTAAAAGAGAGAAACGAAAATCTAAAAGCAAAAATAGCAACAACAATGAATAGAAAACGAATAGGCAACAATAAAAAGCAAAAAAAAAAAAAAAAAAAATATAATGCAAACAAAAATCGATTCAATTTGAATTAAATCGACTCAACACGACTGGAGGCGACTAGGCTTGACTGAACACAACACGTCGGGACGGTTTAGACTGAGAGATGGTACTGAGGGTGAGCGTGTGTTCGAATGTGGCTTTGCCATATAAGTCGCTAGTATTTTGTTAATGCATATTAAATTGTTTGGCAAATAAGCAAATGTGGCAAATTGTTATTTATACGTATAGATAAATACACACATACATTGACACATGCACACACACACACGTTGGCATAAGTTTCATGCCACGAAAATTAAGATCCCACCCGATACGAATGCACGCCAACGCGTTAAATGAATTGGTTATACCTTAGACACGAGTACGCATATCGCACCTGCACACATGTGCGGCCGAGTAATTCGATTCGATTCGATTCGATCCTACCGGATGTGGTGTGGTTTGGTATATTTTGATATGAGAAAGTTGTTGTTAATGTGCCATGCGAATGGCTTCGTTTATGGCAGTTTAAGTATTTTTATTGTATTTTCCACAGTTAGTTTGACTTTGACTGGATAATCGTCTCATCATCATCTCTGCCATCGGTGCCAGTCAACGTGAAACGTGATTTCATTTCACTCGTGATAGTAACTTTCTGACTTTGTTCTCGTTAACAACCAGACTGTGTTTTATTTACCTATGCAGCATAATATTCCATTTTCGCTATGAAGGAGAATTCATCGATTTTGTTAGAAATGGCAAACTTTCGCCAAAGTGTTTGCCAAAAAACAAAAAAAAAACACAACAAAACTTTTAAAATGTAATAGCCACAAGAACAATAGCCAATAAAGCACGTAGGGGCAAAGCAAACGATGGTATTGACCCAGACTTGACTTAGTAATAGTTAAAAAAAAATAGAGGTTAACCCTGACCCTCATGTCGACCAATATTGCGCAAATAAGCAATTGGCCAAATTTAACATCGAACGCAAACAAAGCAACAAAATCGATCAAAATAATGATTATTTACCAGAATCGACCTGGAGACCATACTTGCAGTAAAGCATTACAATCTCCCAGTCCTACAGACAAAAATTCACAAGATTTTATCTCTTTCTATCACAATCAACAGCAACCCCACGAGCAATAAGACTTTCATTCACATTCCTTCTCTTGTATACAAAGGCAAATGTCTAACACAATGCAAAATAACGGTAGAATTGAATGCTTAAGCTTTTTTTTTTCATTTGTCCCCTCTTTCAGAAAAGGAATAAAAACTAAAAAGACAGGAATATAGTCGGGCACACCTGACTATAGAATACCCTGTACCCAGTTTAAAATCTAAAAAAAAACTTGGTTAAAGTAAAGTGTTATAGTAAACCGATATTTATAGTATTCAAATGTATGATTGGACATTACCTAGAACAATTAAATCCGAAATTTGGTAACGATATCTATAAAATCAAATGAATTTTCGTTAGTAAATGTGGTTTTCGGCCGATCGTTACTATGGCAGATATATGTTATAGGCTGAATATCGAAAAAGCAAATACACTCGTTATATCTATGGGTTAGCAATATCTTCACACCAAATTTGGTGTGACAAATAGATAGACGAACATGGCTAGATCGGCTCGCCTTTCGTTGCTGATCAAGAATATATATACTTTGTGGGGTCTGCCACACCTCTTTCTGCCTGTTACATACATTTGCACAAGTTTAATATACCCTTTATAATTTTTTGGTACAGGGTATAAATGTCATGCGTGCAAGAATAAAATCAGTTTCCGACTACCTTTCAAAGGAAAATTATTAATCGATGACAAAATAATCGACTAAAATTTCAAAACACCCGCCCACAAACTATGTACTCGTGCACAGTACATACACATGTAAATGTCACAAAAAAAAAAAAAATATTTATTATTTATTTTCTTTCTCGTCTAGACGCATGACCAAACCGACAGTTGTAGGCCTTTTATTCCTTCAAATGCATTTATTTGCTTTTTAATACTTTTTTTTTTTTGTTCTCAATCCATGATTTACAAATATATGTAGCCAGCCTTGTGGCTTTCCATATTGTTGGCCATATTTATGTGTTCCACTATGTTATTCACCTAGGATGTTACTATTTCGTTGTCCATTTCCGTTGCTGAAATTTATCATAGTTGGTGGCTCTCATATGTGGTACCGCTGGACATGCTTGTTGCTGTTTCTGTTGCTGTTATTGTTTGAGTTAACTCTGTTGCCTGTAGTTCTGACAGTCAATCAATGTTTCGATTCGTCAATTTTTTGTCAACTAGTTTCTTGCTTTTTTTTTGCTTTCTTTTTTTTTTTGAAACTGTTTCACTTTATTGTTATTGCCGTTGCTGCTAGTCTTTATTGCGGTTCCTATACAACGCAAAAACTTTTTGACAAAACAAAAAACCAAAAAAAAGAAACAAAAAACGGAAAATTCACAAACGAAACACAGACAAATATTTTGACAAATGAATGTAAAAACTCTTTCAATGCAGAAATCTAATATGATGCAGTCAGAAGTGGAAAACTGTATTTTTTCAACCCCGAGAACCATCCATCCATCATCCCACACAAAGATGCAGACGGCCGCCCAATTAACTGCGACCTTCGAGTCGTAATTGACAAAGAAACCAAACCAAACTGTGCCAACAGACTACTCAAGCAATGACTGCGGAGACATCATTCCACAAATTAGTCAGTTAAATTACAATGTTTATTCTGTTGTTAAATGTTTTATTTACAGAAAAAGAGAAGATCACGCGAAAAAACTTTACAGTCTTTACTATAATTCGTCGTTCCCTATTTCTCTTCACGTACTGTTATTATTTATTTGATAATTCCTCCGTAGTCAACGGACTATCGTCGTCTTTGACGTCGCCGTTATTCTCGTACTCATGCTTGGCGATATTCGTTTTCCTTATCCTTTTCAACGTATTTATTTATTGTTACGTATTACCTTACAAACACAGGCATTTTTTATTTGCTTTTATTATATCTTCTCATTTTTATACCCTTTACCAAAAATTAGTAAAGGGTATATTAAAGTTGTGCAAATGTTTGTAACAGGTAGAAAAAGGCGTGGCAGACCCCACAAAGTATATATATTCTTGATTCTTGATCAGATCGAAATTCAAGTGGATATAATACGTCTGTCTGTCTGCCTGTATGAACAAACGGATATCGGGACCGGTTAGACTTATAACCAGCAAATTCACACGAAGACTTTCCTAATGGATAGGCATAACAAGTTTATTTTGTTTTCTCGATATTCAACCTATAACATATAGCCGCCATAGGAACAATCGGCGCCGAAAATCCAAAATTACTAACAAAAAACCTGTTTTTTCAAGGTATCTTTACCAAATTTCGGATTTCTGGATACAACCCAATCAAATATCTCAATATTATGTATATCGGTTTACTATATCATATAGCTGCCATAGGTACAATCGGCTGAAAAAATACTTTTAAAAAGAAAAACATTTTTCTTTCTTGAGATATCGTTACATAATTAAAACAAAATATTATAGCAAAAAACAAAAAAAAACACTGACTTGTGGATTGGATTTAGGGTATTCTTAGCCGGGTGCGCCCAACTTTAGCCTTGTCTTTCTAGTTATTTTTTATATTGTTTTTTTATTTTGTGTGGTTTTTGCTTTGCTTAAATTGACACGCGAGAATATTTTATTACAACATTTATAGTTCAAAACATTGTCACATCCACCTTTCTTATGCTTTAAAAAAAAAGCAAACACAATGCACGGCACAAGTTGAGAAGGCGGCATGGAAGATATATTGTCAAGTGTCTGCCCGAAATGCGAGCAACATGTTTTTTCTGTTTTGCATTCACTGTTTCGTTTGGTGTTCCTTTACATTTTACTTGCGGAATAAAGACTGCACAATTTAGAAGATTTTGCCTAACGGCAGCAAAATCAAAATCTTATTGGACACAGTTGAGTTGTGTTGAGTAGGGTTGGGTTGCGTGGAGTAGAGTTTAGTTCAGTTGAGTTGGTTAGGGTTTCCTTCATTCCATGTCGTTTCCTGGTCTGCAGTATGGCTCGGTTCGATTGATTGTGGATGGCTTTGGGACTTGGGTTCTGTTTTGTTTATTTGCCAACATAGCCCCGTGGCTATGGCTATTCCCATTTACAGCCTTCGCCTGTCACTCTAACCCTACGTCAGTAATCTAATGTTTTCATACATCCACTTGCGCATGCCCCCTCCGCTGGCTGTTGGCATTGGCTGTCAACTGCAGAGGTTCGTGCCATTGAATGCATTTATATGTTAATTAACTTAATTTGTATTTTTATGCAAATTGCTCTAATAAACTGAGCACACACACACTCACACTCACACACACACACTCACACTCACACACACACACATTTGCATTAGTACTCACACGCACACACCCAGACTCACGCACACAAGCGTACTCACCCGAGTGCACTCTGTCGGCGTTTGATTAACTCGTAACTCCGGATAAATATTTACTTTGTCATTTGTGCCTAACCGACACAGTAACAGGGCGAAAACAAATACAAAAAAGCGGAAAACAAAAGCGAAACAAAAAACGAAAAAAGGGAAACAAAAGACTAAGAATAAAACAAAATAACCACAATGGAAAACAAAATAAAACAAAGAAATATCAACGGCTTTTGTTTGCTAAAAAATTTAAACCGATTAGCAAATGCCATTGGAAATGCGAAAATTGCTAACTGCCGCTTCCGACAAGGGCCTCGCAATTCCTCGCGTCTGTTCGAGGCCGCGACTCAGGGGCCATATTTAATATTGATGGCGTGCCAGGACAGGCGTGCCGTGACCAACGCGCTGAATAACTCATATCCAGCAGATGAGAGTGGATTTCAATCAGCTCCGCTAGCTGGTGAATACGACATCGCATTTTATGCTTTAAATGACAGCTGCAGACTGTGCAGCCTTGGCTCAATGCTTTGCTTGAATGCACCGACGAATGTGTTTTATCAAAGCTGTTGAACATTTCGGTCGTAGCTGTGGAACAGACTCTAGGTCTGGTTTCATAAGTCCTCTTTTTTGGTAGTGCGCTACCGCAATGTCTGCGAAAAAAAAAAACAAGAAAGAAGCACTTTTGCATGTATTTAATTGCTTAATTTCAAAGTTAACAAAATTTAAAAGCAATTTCACAGGTCGCCTTAATGAACAACCAACTTTTACTGTCGACCGTCGACTGTCTAACCACTGAAACCACTCAGCGAGGAGTTCTTTAAGATGTTGTGTAGTTGGGGTTTGTTTAATTATTAATGGCTGTTGCAATGTTGTTGTACCAAACGACAAAACAAGTAAACCAACAAACAGCAACGCCGAACATGAATAACAACAACGATGAGAGAAAGAGTTAATCCTTCTCTGCACACGACAACGTGGGATCCACAGCAAAACAAACTCGTATGCTTAAGCAAGGATACAAAAGCTTGGCAATGTGCCGGATAGGAGTGGTCCAAGGGGCATTTTGAGACACTTGAGGGCACGTACCCAGAAGGCGGACCGTGTGGTGTAAATGATTAAATACTTTATGGAGAGTTTAAAGCGACTTAGAAACAGTATTTAAGGTATACTTAACAACACAATGAGAAAAACAAAGTAAATATTACAGAGATGTAAGCTTACACACAAACAAGACACCTCTCGGAATGTGCAGTGTGCCGCAACATAAAACACACATAACGAGTAACTCAAGCAAATGCAAACCTTTTCACAATTACAATTTATTAAAAGTTTTAATTTTTCGCAAGTGAAAGTAAATTTGACTCAGAATACATTTTTATGAGTGAAGCGGCTTAATGCTGTCGTATATACCACAGACAACATATTATTTTCGATAATTTAAAGAATATGCTATCAACTAACAGGTGACAACGAAGCTTTCGATAACTTTCAATCAATCGAAGTAATCGAAGTTATTTATTAGACAAACTACAAACGGGTCTATACACAACATTTCTTATAGTAACTGAGTCATGCTGCGTTTGTTGCACGGGGAAGCCACTCTCATATGTAGTATAGTAATTATCTTAAAGCCATTTGGTGTCTTTAACTTATTTATTTAGTTAAGTTATTTAAAATTTAAACTTATGTATAATAAGTTTTGAAAACTATCACTCTCACTTGGATGTATTAGCAAAACATGACAAAAGAAAAAACAATAAATTCATTTTGTTCAAGAATATTTTTTGATTATCGTGAGCATAGGATTTAAGTAAAAATTTCGCGAAAGTTGCCTAAAACTTCAAAAATATGCAAATTTAAATACGCAAAAGTTTTAGAATACTAATAGCAATAATAACAGCAGCAACAACAACAATAGCAACAATGACAATGACAACCAGAATTGAACTTTACAAAGGTGCCACAAGTTGAGTTACTTGTATCGGTTATTCAAGTGGAAAACATACACAGCAAGTCAACACTACCTTCAAATAGTAACGAAACGCGCACGCACACTAAGACACACACAAACACTTAACGTAAACAAGCATGCATGCCCCAGCTGAGCCACTCACACACAAATGTGTGCATCTATGTAAGTAGGTTTGTATGAACTATGCAAATGAATAAAGTTCGACGGGAGCGAAAAAACGAACAAACTGTTTTCTATGTCAGTCTATTCAATTTCGGTAACGTAGTCATTAGTAAAAGTTTTTTAAAGTTGCTTTTCTCGATATGCGAGCGGCTTCCTAACTCATGCACTTGCAAGCGAAATCGCAAACGCTAACGTAAACGCCGACGCCGACGCCAACGCCAACGCCAACGCACCCCATTTCGCCAAGCATCGTCCATAGCCACATGCACCTTGCCGCAAAAGAAACTTTTTGCACGAAGTTCGGCAAAGGTATGCGCCACAGCGCAGAACTTGTGGAGTGTGGGTGTGGATTTGGGAAATGGAAATCTGTCAAAACCAAGACTAAACTGGCAAGAAAGTATTTGCCGTCGTCGGTCGAACTCCTTGGCAGCATTTCAAAAAGAGAACCAACCTATTGGACTAATAGGAATCCGTCACAGAAGTCACTTACTTGCGTTTCGAAATTATATCAAAATATTTTTTGTTTCGTTTTACACACAATGTGCCTATCGTGTTTGGAATCGATATGCGGTATGCTGATGGTAGGGGTGGGTGTAGATGTCGCATCGGCGTCGGTGTATAAGTATAGGTATTGGTATAGGTATAGGTATAGGTATATGTATAGGTATAGGTATAGGTATAGGTATAGGTATATGTATAGGTATAGGTATAGGTATAGGTATAGGAATAGGTATAGGTATAGGTATTCGGGATATTCGACAACCGAAGCAAAAGACATTAAAATCGCTTTTTATGCGCGTCGCCGTCAGTGACAGCAACAGCAATAGCAACAGCAACGTCAGCGACAGTGGCATGTCAGCGGCAACGGCAACAGATGCGATTGGTATTCTTTGTGCGCTGAATTCGGAACAAGCGCCACAAAAACCTGTGGCAAGAGGACCAAGAACGGGTTGCAAGTGCATATGGTTCATCCAGTGCAGAAATAAACAGGACGCATCAGCACAACTTGCAGGTACGCTGCACCCGCGAGCTTGACTCGGCTTAGTTCAGCGCGGTTTAGATGCATGACCTAAATCGAGCGACGTAACCATTTTCGAGTATGCGCTGAATTCGTATTTTTGACACTCGAGCAATGAACACGAAAAAAAAAAAAAAAAAACCAAGTAACGGAAATATACGAATAGAATCTCATCGAGTCGCATTCCAAGTCCTTTTTTTTAAATTGTTTGTTTTTTTTTTTCAGTTTTGGTTTTTTCATTGAACATGAAAATTTCGCATTCAAAGAAAGTATCAAATGAAAGAAGAAGCAGCAGCCAAAGCATTGCCTCTTCAAACAGCGAAACAGCAGAAGCGCACGCCGTCTAATGTTCCGCGCCATGTCAGAAACTTATTCGATGTTTGCAAAATTTTTTCCCATGCTACAGACTCACACACACACACACACACACACACACATATTTTATGCGCTCAAACCAACTTGCAGATGGTTCAAACATGATCACGTTTCCACACCGCCATGGTGTGGTTCAGCCAAAAAAGTCACAAAATAAAAAAGGAAACACACGGAGAACCGATGAAACTAGGGAAAACTCAGCCAAACTGAGACCAACCGAGACAAACTGAGGAAAACTGTCGAAGAAATGAAAAGAAAATGCAAAAATAATATTTTCATATACTTCCTAATACCCGCATGTGCACACATTTGTGACTCAGTACTCAATTCCTGCGCGGAATTTGTTTACTCATTTCGTTCGAGGAACGCGTCGCGCATACAATTGCCAAACCGACGTGGCTGCCAGCACCGGGCGCACAAAAATGTGCGGTGCTAATGTCCACAGAGCGATTCGCTTACTTTGCCGTTTATTTATTTATATCTTTTTTATTTTTATTTTTTTTTTTTCCTTTTTTCTTTCCGTTTTGTCTTTTTGCCGTTCGTTTTTTATTGGTTTTTGTGGCTAGGTTTGGCATTTCAATTGGTGCGGTGCGACAGGCTGAGTTATGTTTGCATAGTGTCATCATTGATATACAAATGTGAAGTTTCATTCCCGATATTAGCAAAACGTAAATAATTGCTCGATTGTTGTGTTTGCGCTTCGATTTCAATCCAATTCAATCTAATCGAATCGAATCGAACCGAACCAAATCGAATCCAATCGATTTAAACGTTATGCGTCTATAAATAAAATTGTTGGCTCGCTTGCAATGACAGCAGAGCAAATAATAATGAGGAAGTTTCACAGACACTCGAACACTCGGAGCATTTGGAAAAGGACAACGACGACCATTGATGACAGCCAACGAGGACGTTGTCTGTGTCTTGTCTGTATTGTCGTTTACTCGTGTATTGTCATCTTCATGGACGTCTCGGCCGGCCAGCCGTTGGCTTGTGCGACTGTCCATATGTATGTGTTGATCTGATGCTGCAGGACTCTCTGCTTAATTTGGCAGTGAATTTAATAAATGGCACTATGCGCTGGCCATGCGCTTTGTTGACTTACATGTCTTCCTCTGCTCATTACGTCAATAGACTCACACAAACAACGAACACAAACCTGTGCTCATGTGTTCCGGTCTTCCTGTGTTCCTCCACCTTACTCGCCACTGTTTGTGCACAGCTTCTACGTGTTGGATGTGTATATGTGTGTGTGTGTATATACATATATATGTATGTACGTTAGTTAGTTCGTTCATTGGCAAACATATAGCACCAAAGGTCAACACTGAGCAAACAAAAGAAGGAATTATTATCCTCAGTACCAGAAATTCAACCGGCACCGGTTTGGTTCAAGCTACAATGCATATGCGGGTGCACATGTACTCAGATTTATTACTCTCGAGATGTTTTTTGATCTCACTTGTTATTTTTTTTTTCTTTTTCCTTTTTTTTTTTTCCTTATATTTTAAGCTATTTCATTCTATTCTCTTTTTCTTAATTTTTTTCCTTTTTTGAGTTTTTGTTTTCTGGTTTCTGGTTTGGTGGCTTGTTTGTGTGGTTGAGCCTGTGATTGTGCCTGTGCCGGTAGTTAGTTTTTCTTTGTGGCTTTTGGCTTTTGGCAGTTTTAACATAAAGTAAGCGCACTAAATAATGTGTACGTGTCCGTTTTGAACGCACTCCATTGGGATGCACATCGTACACGTGATATTTGTCGCTCCTGTTCAATGTCTGGACCTCCATCGAAGCACAGTCCAAACTTCAAGTGCCGCCCATAGGGCAGAGTTGGCGTTGGTCGCGTTGGGCTGTGGGAACACATTCATGCTTAATTTTTAGATGCCAGTTGGCCGTGTCGGTAAATTGATGTTTCCATCGCTTGCGTGCTCGACTTCATCTTCGCATATTCGCATGCGAGGTCGACGACGCAGCTGTCAAGCGTTTGTCAATGATGAAGTGGCTCGCATCAGCGTCGTGGTCGCTTCTTGCAGAATAAAAGCGTAGCGTCACATGGGTCACACGGCGAACAATCAAGAAGACACAATGGACTGCTTTATTGATGTGAACATCAAGTCAAGAAATAAAATGATCAAAATGATGATGATGACAATGGCTACTATGCGAATACACTCGTACCCATAATATGTTACACACCTCCTGTGCCAGCACAAGGACTTGCCCTACATTCTATTCGTATCGAAATAAAACTTGAAAAATCTCTGATTTTCTCTTGCTTCATGTGAATGTTTAATATTAAATTAATTTAATAAGGAAAGTTGACCAAAATTTAAGCTACAAATGAATCGATGCATATGTGCATACTCTGGACGAGAAAGAAGTGAATCGAGATTTAAAAAAAAAATAAAACTCACCGAAAGTTGGATGTTTTAAACTTTTCATTAATCTGGTGCATACTTTTAGGTGCGTCGTGCTTCTTTCTCTCTTCAGCGCTTCCCGTCGAACGTTTGACCTGCCAGCGGGCGTCTCGCTCCTGCTCTTGGATGACACTCAGTCAACGGCAGCACTATCATATTTTATTTCCTTTTGTGTCGTTGTCAGCCGAAGTCATTGTTTAAGGCAGTATGCCAAGGACGAAGGACCATTTGTGTGTCTGTGGGCTGGCTCAGCTATTTGCCGCTCTGTGCGGCGTTGCCTTTGGTTTACTTTGGTGCATTTTGTTTCAGTTTTTTGTTTAGTCTTTTCAGCGGTGCTCACAAACAGCCCCACGCACCACTCCTTTGGTAGCATCCGCAGGCTTTCGGCCGCCACTGAAAAAACTAACGAACAAAGGACAGCAAAGTCGGTATCCCTGTCGTTCAGGTCGTCCTTGCCATGTTCATCACCATCGTCATCGTGATAGTCATAGTCATAGTCATCGTCGTCGTCATCCTCATCGTCGGCGCTGTCGACCAAAGAAGCTTTATTTTTCGTTTGGCTGAACCTCACAGAAATTCATTTCGTGGTCAACGAAGACAAAAAGTTCGCAACAGTTTCTCTAAAAAGCAAACCAAACAATGCAAAATCATAGCAAAAACAACAAGACAAACAGCAGCAGCACCAACAACAACAACAATCCCAACAAGGCACAAATAATGCAATAAAAATTAAAATGAAACAACAGCAATCAAAAATATTACCTTAAAACTCAATATATAAATATGGCTATGAGTTCGAGTTGATGCTTAAGTTCGAGTTTGTGTTAGAGTACGTTTTGAAGTAAGCATTGAAGGAGTGATATATGACCATAACTCAGACACTTGAACACTTGTGTACATCATTTGACTTACGTATTTGTCAGTCCAAGCGTTTTTGAACCGTTTAAAAGTTTGCACTTTTCAAGTTGACAAAAGATGAAAATACTTTTGGCAACTAATGGCTGCCATTCGAATCGATACGATTCAATTTGTTGCTCATCATCGTCATCATCATCATCATTATCGTTGTTTCACTCCCTTGTTTTTTTTTTTTTTTTTGTGTTTTATATCTTTTTGTTTTTGTGATTTATTGCCTTCATTCTTTTGCAACGGCATAAGTCACCTTAAATGTGCTGCTCTTTATAGTGTTCTGTTTCTTTTCTTTTTTCTGTTTTTGTTTTAATTTGGTTGTTTGTTATCTTTAGATTGTAAAGAATATTGTTATTGAATTTTGTGTGTGTTTGAATTTTAAGTGGAAATGTTGCTTCAGCAGTCGTTTGAAGTTCACAAATAATAGCAATTTCAGAAATTAATAACGAGCAGTTGCAGCAAACATCATTCCTGCACTTGCAACAAAACTACACAACGCAGCAACACTCGAAATTATTCAAACACAATTGCGTTGTTGGCACTTAAAGAGTACGCAGCAAAAACATGCCAACAAAAACGAAATACAAAAAAAAAAAAAATATATACATTAAAAATAAATAAACAAAAAACAAAGCAACATGCTCGAGCACCTTTTTTCATTATTATTCAATTTTTTTTCTTCTCCCTATTTAATTCTTTCTTTTTTTTGCTCATTTTTGTTTAGTTTCTGTGCTTTTGTTTCTGGTTTGCTTATTGTTGATTTATGCCATTGAATGAATGTGTGTACATACGCGTATAAGAATGTGTATACAAGTACTTCTGTCTATACGTATATGTATGCGTTCGTGTGTTGCAGTGTTTGTATGTGAGTGTGTGTATGTGTGTATATGGGAGTATGCGTGGCATCGACTGAACTACATAGCTACACAGATAACGGGGCGTATGTGTAATTTGGTCGATTAATTTTTTCATTTCCTTGGTTTTGTTGTTGTTGTCGGCGATGGAGTTTTTGTCGCTACTACTACTTTTACTGCCGCTGATACGAGTATTGGTGCTGCTGCTGCTGCTGCTGCTGCTGTTGCTGCTTTTTCTGCTGCTGCTATTATTATTATATTGTGTTAAACAATGTTGCACTAAATTTTTATTGGCAGCAAAAAAGGCGTTCCACTCGACCATGGTATGGCATCAATAAAATGTTTAACAAGCGCCACTCAAACGGCAAAATATTTATTTGCTGTAATAAATACTCAAAAACAAGCATCATGAAAAAGTGAACACCGAATCTCGTACATACATGCAGACATAAAGTAAAAAAAATGTACATGGGCTCATATCAACTGAAAAAAGCAGTGAAATAATTTCAATAACAACGCGCAAATAAATTTTTGTATTCGTATGCGCGAAAGTGTAAAATAGATTTTGAACAGAACGCGCCGTGTGACGAAAGGACAGAGTGGCGGTGTTGGCGGCTCGAAATGCACGACACACATGGGCGAACATTGACCTATATACAATACCCTACGCCATTGGCGCCGAATATTGGCCTCGCTGCTACACGGATTTCAGCGGCCGCTTTCAGCTTCAGAGTTTTTATTGCCACACTCTCCGGGCGTTAGTGACGTAACATGCTCAGAGTGTTGCCCGCCTAGGGTATAAATCCTTCGTTACAGTTTAACACACTTCACCGTCAATGTTTTCCGGCAACGAAACGAATTCGTTTACATACTCGCACACGAATCTAGCGAATTTTTTGTGCTTTGCCAATCGAAGCATTTTTTGTGCAGACGCATTTAAATAAAATGGAACCCACAAACAAGCGAACAAACGAACAAGCGAACGAGCGAACACGTTGAGCCTAAACAGGAGAATAAGAACGTGTAAGTGTGCTGTTTGCCTCTAATGCGATTTAAGCAAATTCGTTATATAAAATGTACGTAAAAATAAAGGCAAGAGTCAAAGCAGATCTGTCAAAGCGACGACTTAAACACGAAAGTGCTTAGATTGAAGATTTCTGCTTCAGCCGCCATAGCCGCTGCCTTCTTCTCTGCAGCCAACGCCAATACAACAGAACCACCAAAGTACACGGATGCATGAGACATTACACATATGAGAAGAAAATCCTGAGCAGTTTTAAGTGTTTCAGGATGGGCTTTCATTTTACTTGTCTATTATTTTATTTCATTTTCTTTGCATTTGTATTTTTTTTTTTTTTTTCATTAGAATACGTATGCGAACTGTGATATATGAAACACTTTGTAGAGATATGCATATCCAAATTCAGGCAGTGACTCAATTCTGTGCTTTCTGAGAAAACGTAACATCTTGAACAAATTCGTAGGAAAATTGGGTTTGCCTAGTGTTTATTCGAATTTATTAAGCATACTTACACTGTATCGCTAACGGTATCGTACATATGCGCCACACTCGGGAGTGAGCGCACACAAGTGTTGGCATGTGGCCCAACGATTGTGTACCGAGAGTTCCCACGCATACCTTGCACACGGATAAGTGCACGTGTTTGCATAGCATAGATTGCGGCCTGCATCCCATTCCGTGTGGTTAGCGAGCGAAGAGAGTCGGCAGTCAGCAGATGCAAAAACAGGTATTCCAGGTAATTGGAAAGGAGCCAGGAAGCAAGCTGCAGCTTGGGTTGGCTGTTCGCGGCTTTCTTCCGGGCTATCTTCAGTGCGCACACATTGTCCGCATAATTGCCGCTTGCGCATGCAATTAGCACAGCGGCATTTCAAAGGGAACTTATCAACAAAAGCCGAAATCTGATGGCAAGCAGAACTGGGCAACATGCCGCAACGATATGAGGGCGTGGAGTGCGCAATTGTACACACGTACACGTTTGTATATAAACACACGTGCGCGTGCACATCGACATTCGCAACCACGTCCACATCCACGTCGACATTCACGTACATAGTAAGTGAACATTCCGACATATTATTAATTCTGCAAATGGATATTTTATTTAACCAAATAAAGTGGAAAATTGCGTGCGTCGCGATTTTCGCTTTGACTACCGGCATTGAGTGCACGAATGGACTGCGGGATGGGCGGGGCCGTCAATTGGACAGACGGACAAATGAATGAGTGAGTGAGCAGACGAATGGCTCGTAAACTTATTACGTTCGTCGTAAAGTCAAAATATCAAAAATACATGCTTCTGGCAGAGCAAGGGATTTAGGCATTCCCGCATGCCAGTTTTTGCCATGGGATGGCGTGGAATGAATTGGTGTAGAGTCGACCGGTGTAAGGTATACCGGACCGATGGGCGTGACATCGATTATGTGGTAAAACGAACAAAATGACAATCATACTTTTAGAGCGTCTTGTACTCAGGTTGGGCAATCAAGCGGCAGACTAAACGGACATGTGCTTTTATGTGTTTCCCACATAGACATAGCAGTACATATGCATATTCAAACGCAAATAGTCCCAATTACTCGGCAATAACTTTTTCAGCAATTCGTTTCCATTTTTAAATTATCCAAAAGGACAGTTACACAGTACACGAAGTAAAACATAAACCTACTCCGGGACCATTGATAATCCTACGATATGGTTGAAGATCAGATGAGCCAACGGAGCTGCAAACAAATATGCACATCTTCGTGTACCCCCGCATTCATTTCCTTACCAGCTGCTATGGCGGATAAAGGTTTCTGGTAGTCTGTAGATATTTTTCGTATGTATTTGCTCTTTATAGTCCCTCCACGCCATTCGCCAGCCAAAACTTTTAGAAACTGCTGTCAAGTAGATTCGATGCTTTGGCGAATGTCGGTGGCATGAGCCACCGTAAATCGGTTTCTATGGCTTTCAACCCACATGTTTAAATCGCAAGAACATTTAAAGAAAGTGCATCTTTTGAGGATATTATTCTCAGCTCGTTCCGGACGTGTGCGCTCCCCTTTTGTTTTCAAAAGCTACGCTGCGAAAACAAACGCTTTGCATGCAAAAACATAACACTCCTATTAAAAATATATGCACGAAACTCTCGAACTGATGCTAACAAAACCGCGGCCCCGCAATCGAAGGCTCATAGTGTGGTGTGCAAAATTAAATGAACTGCATTCACGTCGAGCTGAACTGAACTGAACTGAACCAAACCGAACTCAGCTGAATTGCGTTGAGCTAAGCTGAACAGAACACAGCAGAGCTGAAGAGAGGAGAGGAGAGGAGAGCAAAACAGACAGCATCATCTGGCAGCTGACACGAATGCCCTAAACGCGATGCAAATTTGAAGACAACAGCGCTTTTAACGTTGCCATTAGCAGATATAGCTACAATAACAACAAATCCAACAACAACAAAGACAGCAACGACGACAACGGTGAAGACAGCAACACCAATGACGCCAATGACGGCAACGTCGGCAATGAGGGCAACAAGGGCACTGTCGACGTTGCTCATATGCCCCTTGTGCAGCCTTCGTGAGGGTGCGTATATGGCTGCAGTGCAGACGTGCCTTAATGAAAAGCTTCTGCCATATTAAGAAGTAATGCTACGTACATTCACTTAATTTCAACACACACAATCGATGGCGCCTCGATTGGCACTTACGGAATTCATATTCGTAGGCGTGCCAAGGCTTGAACATGCTTCAAAAGTTGTGACATGGAATATGACCAGCGCAGCATTTAGTTTTGTCCATTTGTGCAGGCAACGGATCAACTTAATTGAGCAGCACTAATTATTCCCATGGCTTCGTGGACGGCGCCAACACCAGCGCGAGCGCCAACACCGATGTCGTCATCGTCATGGGTTTCAGCTGCAACTTGAATTTTGACGCCGTCTCCATCACAATCTGCGACTCGTTTGCAGTAACCCAGAAATGTCAGAACATTCGCATTCAAAATAGAGTTTAATGACGCCGAAACCTTTGAGTGTGCGGCTAAACGAAACGGCAGCAAGAGGCAAAGGGAGGCCGAAAAAACGCCCGTATGCTCGTATGCACCATGTCCTATGGCCCGTGCCCTCTGTGAGTGATGCAGGGGAGCTTGCAGAAACATTTGCGTCAGGGCCAACTGAAACGAAAACTGTTATAATTGTTACATAAGCTGAGAAAATAGTCGTTAAAATGTTTTCACTTCATTATTTTAATAGTCGTAATCCGACTTCAGGCTTCAGCTTCACTCAGTCTGGCCAAACGGGTTCTGCCTCATCCTCTTCTACTTTTTCATTGTTGCTGCCGTCATTGTTGGATACGCCGGTGACGGCAAAAAAAAAATTGTTGTGTGTAAGCTTATAGTTACAATACACATATATACATTCTCGTGTTTTTTGTTTTTTCTTATATTTTTGCTTAGAGTCAATACTTTTGACACCGCCATGCAGACGTCAGTATGAGATCTTTCTTTCTGAACTTTTGCATCGAAACTCCCTCACTCCATTACTACGCTCAACTTGGTCTTACAAAGTATTTTCTTCAATGGTACCAGAAATCTGTGACCAGCTAACTTTTATGTGGGACTCCCAAGATCCATCAGAAAAAACAAACAGTGGATGGAACACAATTGATATGCCTACAGGAACGTTACTGTAATGCAGTTGTGGGCCTCATGTATCGTGTGTATGTGTGCGTCGCATTGTTTTATGATATGACAAAATTGAAAACAAATTCAAATTTCTTGCAAATCCAAATTCAGATCCTGTTATATTGTATGTATGTTACTAAGACTCCTTTTTGAAATAACCTGATTTCGGCACTTAATCTGCAGTAGGACTCACTCGACAAGGCTTCTGATGACATAACAGTTGTAAAAGTTAGTTGCTTTCTCTATTATGGTACTCACCTTTGACTTTAATCGACTACAACGAATGGCTGCCACTTTACAGTGTGCTGTGTACGCTGATTTCATATGCATATGTGTGAACATATGGGATGATGATGAAAATGTGGCAGACTTGGATGTTGACTATAATGATGATGATGATGTTGATGATCATGATGACGACGATGGTGTATATAAACACATGAATAATTAATTACCCTTTTCGGACGTGCATCGAGCAGACGAGAAACGTATCGGCTCTTCGTTGGGGTTTGCCACATGCCAACACTAACGGCGTCAAATAATCACCTCTCCAATGATGGCCGCCGGCCAATGACTGAGTAAAGCATGGCGTCCATCAACATCAGTGAAACTATTAACACACTAAATCACCGGTTGTCTCTTACCCAGTGTGTGTGCGTGTGTGTGTGTGCTAACAAACTAACTAACAAACACTAAAGGTTGGTTGACTTCGGACTTTGTTTAGATTTAGATACTCACCGCACATGGCACATGGCAATCGGCATGCGGCATACGGCGGCGAAGCATAGTTGCTTAAAGACAAATTGCCCAAAAATTAGTGACAATAAGCACAGCAGGCACGATGAAACAGATAGGTGGACAACCGACTTGCCTACGTAAAAACACCCGGTCAGTCCGATGGCTGAATAAAGTTGAAAATGCTTAAAACAGATGTTATCTTGCCCTCATTTCACTCTCTCGCTCTCCGTCTTTCTGTCACACTTTCATTAAACTCCGTTCATCTCATTAAGCTGAAAAATTAAGTTGAACGTGACTGGCAGCCACAAAGCAAATCGAAACCGTTTAGAACCGGTGAAACGTTGAACCCATTATTTGCCATTGTAAAGGACATTGCGACTGGCAAAGGTTTCACAGCTCCGAACGGCTGTTCGTTCGCTATAGCACAAAAATCAAAGATCGCATATTTATCTGTCTAGGTTAGGAATTCGTGACGAAATGTTTGCGTAAGGATTTTGCCTTACTTCATGTATATTTTTATTTGTATTTCACATTCGTATGCTTCTTCTTCTACTTTTTCTTCTAGTTTCGCTTCAGCAACAGACTTTCAGACTTTCCCTTGCTTCTTGCCCATGCCATTCTCATTGCCATTTCCATTCCTGTCTTCACAACAGCCTTTCGCTTTTAGCTTTAATTCTAGAATCAATGTGCCGCAAAACGAAACGAAATAATCCCGGCGACAGACGAAAGCGAAATTCTTGGCGCATAAGCTTTACAGCAGCAACGTTTACGACGATGGCATCAAAAGCAGCAGCAGCAACAACAACAGCAGCAAGGACACCCGTCTCGGAAATTCCGGTATGCAGTAAAAATCTCTCGAATTGGAATTAAGCAAAAGAGAAGAAAAACATAAATAAAACGCGTTGAAAATAAATAATAAAAAAAAAAAACAAAAACAGGCAAAATGAAATGAAAAAATAAACACGCACGAAAACAGCTACAGCAATGTGAGTCCTTCTCTATCTTCCCGCCCCTCTTACTTCCGTTCATGCTTTCAATCTCTTCCATTGTACAAAGCGACAATTGCTGCAAATCAAGCGTAAGGTACAGCAACGTCGAGGAAACAGGACCCAAACAAGGAAAAAGGCAAAAACTGAATGGAACGGATTGCATTGCCGACAGTCGTCCACGGCTATGGCAACTGCCACGCCCACACGGTTCACTGCTTCGCATTGCTGGATCTGTTGCTGATGCCATTACAGCCATTTCTGATATTGCTTCTGCCGCTGCTGCTGCTGCTGTTGCTGCTGCTGTTGTTGTTGTTGTTGTTGTTGTTGATGTTGTTATTGTTACTACTGTCGATGATAATAAAATGTTGTTTTAAAAGCGGTTTAAATATTTTCGCATTGTTGCCGTGGCACTTTGTTTGCCGGATATAAATGTAATACGATGAACGCTTAAATGAAGCTTAAATCGTCGCAACATTAAAAGCTCAAAAATGCAAAAAAAAATAAAAAAGGAAAAATAGTACACAAATAGATTAACAGACATCAGCGTAATATTAAAGCATTTTCCACAAGCAACAGCCCGCTCTTGATTTGCAAAGACAAATGAACAATAAGGGCCCTTGGTGCTGTTACTCAGTTACTCCTAAGCTACGGCACAACTCTACAGGATCTTTGTCACTCTGTGCAGCATTTGCAATGGTTTGATCGAACGTTGACAATGCACTGGCCAAGCTCGAGCATGATAGCTTGCTTGGAGAAGCTACAGCGTCACGGTGCGCGGCCCACACATGCCTGCGCCCAAAATGTAATTGGCTGGCATTGCAAGGCACAACGAGTGCCATGGGCAGAAACTTTAATTGCAATGCTTCGACTTCGTTGTTCAACTTGCTCAAGTGCAACCGCAAAGGAGAAAAGTTGCCGCCAACCGGCAGAAAGGCAAATTGCTTTTCGTCTGGCAACTGGAAACGGTTATCAACTTCAACTTTTGAGGTCTAAAATGATTTAGTTACACGTTTCACTCAGAAATGGCCAGAGCCGACCGACAATGCGGTCGTTCAACCTTGGGATGGTGCCGCAGTACTGCCGACTTCTTTGGTTATCTGACATGCTGCTGTGGAGACTCTTTATGCTACACTGATCAACAATGCTATCCGCCGACCTGCAGGCCGCAGGATCCGTTTTATTTGAAATTCTTACATGTAGATATACATTTTGGTTGACAAATGTTATTTAGCAAATGTGAATGAGAGCATTGAACAAAGTTCAGATGTAAATATCATAGAATATGATGTTCTCAAAGTCGCCCTCTCCGCAATTTCCCAACCCAGTTTGGCAAATGCTCACAAAGGCATAGAACTCTGGCTCAAGCTCTACTAGAGAAGTTGGCTCTTGCTGTTGCTGAGACGGCGGCTCCACTTGCTCCAATTGTATATTGGTACCGTTAGAATTATCATCGCTATCCATCATTGGACTCTGCTGATTCTCAAGTAGATTACTTATTCCAAATTGTTAAGAACAAATTTAATGCTGAATTCGTTGCTGATTTTCTTCTCGGTTGAGTTTGAAAAAACCCACTTTTGATTGAAATTCTTTTGCTTGACAATTTAAGTCTCGCTGTTTTTATAGATTCGCAAGCCTTACAAATTCTCACAACAGGCAAGGCAAAGGCCACTATTCATTATTTCTAAGATATTCTATTACGACACAGAGCTGAACTGAACTGAGCAGAGCTGCCAACCTAATGCACAAAATTTAAGCAGACAAAGCTCGGTCGGATTCTCAGATGCAAATTACTCGTGTGACGGCGTGTTGGGGAATTGCGAATTATTGAAATACTGTTTCTATATTTAATTAAAAGTTCCCGCAAAAAGATGTTAAAATACACACACACACACACACTCACACATACATAAACGCTCACAGCAGAATGTCAAAATTTCAAAAATGTTTTCACATTTTCTAAAAACATTTTTGGAAAAGACACCGACAGATTCAAAATAAAAAAAAAAAAAAAAAGGAAAAGGCATGGAAGTTTTTGCTAATACCCCACAATGAGTATGTGAGTAGCTCGACTCATCGCAAGTGAGTAGGTATGCGCGTGTTTGTATGAGTGTGTCGGTGTAGGTATATATACGAGCATGTGGATAGGAAGGCGAGTGACTCGAATAGTGCTTTAAGGTGTCTCGCATGCTGCGTCGAAAAGGGATAATCAAGATATGTGCTTAGGAACTGTCAAAAGTTTTATGCGTACGTTCTAAGCACCAGAACGCGATTGGAGCATGATGGCGAGGATATGCCTGGATATGGGATGCTATGGCACGGCTGAGTATGGTATGGCACCGATGGGAATGTGCGACTGCGATGATAGCGCCTGAGAAGGTCGTGCCATAAATTTCTTTCGTTTATCGGGACTTTTACAAGTGCATAAAACAAATTCGCAAAGAGATCAAGGAAGCCGCGCGCGCAAAAGCATTAGCAGGAACGAGACAAAGAGTGTCTTCGTGTCTGGTGAATGTTAATAAAAAATCGCGCAAAGAACAAACGCACAAGGATATACTTGTATTTAGCAAGACAAAATTCTTGAGTCGCATATACACACACAGAGACAAACATATATATATACATACATACATACATATGGCACTTAACAAGTATGAGTACAGGCGACACGAAATGTAAAGAAAAAACCAAAACAAAAATTCACACGCAAAACTGAAATTAATTGAACGAGGTGAACTTCGAGGCAAATGGAAGGCATTAACCGTATTAAGAAAAAAAAAAGTCAAAGCGAAGCAAAATTGGCAAAATGGCTTTGTGGATTTGTGAAGGAAGTTAATTCAAACAAATTTCAGCACATTGAACTCGAACCCTTTTGCACTTAAAACTGTGTGTGTGTGTGTGTGCATGTGAGTATTCACGTTGTGTGTGTGTGTGTGTGTGTGTGTGTGTGTGTGTGTGTGTGTATGGGTATGTGCTTGTGTGCCCATGTGTGTGTATACACAAAGATGCCTTGAACAGGAGTTTGGTTATTGTTGCTCGCCTGTCTGCTCTTTAAGGTAATTTATATTACCAAATCCGCTTTTGCTTGAATTTCCTAAGAAAGAAACAGCAAAAAAACAAAACAATATTAAAGAAAACCGAAAATAATTTGGAATTAATTTAACTGAAAGATTTATGTTTTATGCGCTTCAAAATGGTTCGCGAACGGAAATTGCTTCGTTCCCATTCTTATGCATACGCGTCGTGCATCCACATTCCCTGCACACACCACTTATTTTAGTCACAACAACAACAACAACAACACACACAGACAGGCACACAAAATTACACCGCACATACTCGTACACCAGCAATTATGAGAGTATAACACTTGGTAATTGCCGCTTGCCACACACCAGCGTGGGGAGTTCGATTCTAGAAATTTTGCATAGAAGAAAATAAGCCTTAAACAGCGAAAGTAGCGACACAGGCGATCCAGTCAACCAAGCCGGGCGACGTCGTAGAGCGACCAGCAACACTCTTCATTGCTGCATGCGATTTGCATCGTTTCGTCAGTACAGCGAACTTGTTTCTGTAGCAAACCACCCACGTGCAAATGATTTAAAAGATAAATTACTTTGCAGAAACAAAACAGAGCAAAATAAAACATGCTGCCAACAAACAAAATTAAACGATTAAAACAAAATAAATGCTTTTTAAATATTTCTGTGTAAGAAAGCAAAAACTAATGTAAAAAAAAAAAAACAAAAAAACAACTGCAAAAAAAAAAGGAACTGAGTGTAAGCGGAATGATGGAACGAATCAACAGCAGGTGAAGAGCAAAGTGAAAGCGGGGCGATATAATAACAGCAACTATGAAATTCGCAAGCTAGAAGGCATCACTCGAAGTAAAGAAAGACGCACTCAGTGGCACTGAGCATGCGGCAACGGCGACGGTATAGTTAAGCGGAACAATGGGCATTCGGGGGATGTTCCTCTGAGGGCGTTATGTGGCGAGTTGAACGCAAGGCCATTATGCGATACCAATGCCACTTGCACTTTGTGTAACTTTCAAGAGCCCTGCAACTGGGCTTGGACTTGGGCTTGGGTTGAGACTGGGGCTGGGACTTCAGCTTGAATAAGGACTTGCTGAGTCGCTTGTAGTTCGGGTTTGAGTTTGGGTTTCAATTCGGTTTTTTTCCTTTTGTCGTCCATTTCATTTGTTTCGCCTTCAGCTGACAGCTCAGTGTGGGCCATTCTAGTTGTAGCTGACATTGAGTTGAGTTTAGTTGAGTTAAGTTGAGTTCAGTTGCGGTGAGCTAAGTTGGGTTGGGTTGAGTTTTCCGTTGATTTTCTTATGTACGCGAAGAGTGACGAGAAAACTTCGTGCTGCACGCAACTCAGTGTCTAAGTGTGCCAGTCCCGCTGACCCTCTGACCCGATGACCCTCTCCTCTATCCTCTCATCATCCGCTGTCCATGTCTTTCCCTTGATGTCGTGCAACGCCGCCGAAACATAATTGTTCAAAACTGAACGATATTTTGCGCCAGCCCCTCGCACACACTGCATCAAGTTGCCCCATTCGAATGCTAAGCTCTGCTCCGTTCCCCCATGCCTCTCGATCCCATACTACTTTGCTCTGCCGCACGCGCTGCAGTGAAATGAAGTTTTCCTTTCGGTTCGTTTCGTTTCATTCCATTTCATTTTGATCCGTTTAGTTCAGTTTTGCTACAACGTTTTCGAAAGCTGATTAATGGTCGCATTAACGCTTCCAACATAAATAAATGCTTCAGCTCTTGAAGTTTGAAATAAATGTTTGTGTAGATCTTTTGAATTCGAAAGTGGTGATTAGCGCTAATAGAACTGAAGCGTTTCCGAAAACAAACTTCAACTCCTCGTTCGTCCTGCCGTACTGCCGCGTTGCTGCACTGCCGCTCCCGCGCTGCGCTTCCGCTGCCAAGGTGTTTTGTACATTAAAAGAGCAGAAGTGAAAACCTATTGAACAAATACCTGCAGCCCAAGTGGGAATCGTGTGCGCAGCAACTTGTTCACGAGCACATTTCAAAAGTTCAGTGATGGCTTCTACTGCACTCAATTCAAAGGATATTTAGTGACAGAAGGACATATTCGAAAAGTTTACCTAGCGCACTTGTCATGCCGTAAGCAAAAGGACAAAAAAAAAAAAAATGGCAAGCACAGGGAGAGTCAACGAGACAGAGAGAAAGGCAAGGCAAGCAACATGACGCTGCCTCCGTCGCAGTCACTCGCATATTGGGCTGAAGAAGGAAGAAGAGCGACATTGCATTGCCATAAAATATAAAACAATATGAATGCTGCGCCACTAAATCTTATCTCGCATTCGTTGACAACTTCCGAGCCGACAGTTGGTCAATAAACGCGCACAGCTCGAATTTTGGCATTTGGGCCCCACGCAAAGTGAACGTTGCTAAATATTGTATAAATTTAAGCGTGGCTACATGGCGTTTAAAAAAAAACTTTGTCGAATTGGTTGGAAACTGCAAATAAGAAACTACAGAGCAGACGAAATTTCATAGGAATATCAAGATGTAATGATGAAATTCTAATTATGAGACAATATGGCGGTAAGTCATAAGAATAGCTTACATATTAACCTAACGAATCGGACGAACCGAAAGGGGTGTGCAGCATCACATAAAAGTCATTTTCGGTACTCGGCAACTGTCACACACAAGGACGTGGGAATTTAGTTTGTTAGCACACATACAAAGAAAGTCAAGGACTTGGAGTGTCTTAGCAGCTGCACGAAATACACCTGCCAACTTTTTAATAAATTTACAGACTTATGTGCGAGTATTAACCCCAGTTGGTAAATATTTGACTTTTGTATACGACAAATATAGTACGTACCTCGGTGGCAAACTTTGCAAAGCTGCACAACAATCTCTTTTTGTGCGTATAACTGTGTGATTGTATGAGTGAAAGACAAGTGCCAGAGAGTCAACAAACGGAATAAAGTTTAACTAGACTGTAGTGATTTTTCATTCCAACGATGAGATGCTTTTGACAGACCAACGAGTTGACTGCATGTTGTGTAAGGTGTGCGTGGTGTGTGTGTGAACATCTTGGTAGCATTTGGCAACAGCCAAACCAGAGAAAGCAAAAAGTGCAAAACAATTTAACGCAAACAAAGGAAAGTTCATTTAAAAGAAAGCAAACACAACAACGAAACAACAACACAAATAACAAGAAGGACAAAAGCAAAAATTAACCAAGAAAAAAATAAAGAAATATTTAATAATAGAGCTCATACAACTGCCAAAATTAACAACTGTTTGCCTTTCAACCTATGGTACACCTGTCCGTTGTCTGTCTATTTATCTGTCTGTCTATCCGTCTGACAGTCTGCCTAAATGTATTTCTTTAAAGACGCCCATGTACATTGACTTTGCGTATTAGTTACAGCGATGTAAGCAGCTAAACATGCACGAAGGTATGTGGAAAAACAAAACAATAAATGTTATATATGTGTAAGCTTTCTAAGAAGCAGGTTATGATTGGAACTGTGCTCCCAGATCACTTTCAGTGTAATCCTTAAATCCCTGCTGAGGTTCGTTATATTCAAACATATTACCAAATGTTGAGTTAGCTAATAGTTCAGATATCTTTCAAGATGCTTCAGTATTTTAAGATTTTTCATAGCGAAATGTTACAGCGCTCAACAATTAAGTATGTCATTCACAGCTGCCATTCAACGAGGAGGAAAGCGTAAAATAATATAACTAGCTTCCTTCACTAAAAAACAAAAAAATCCGACTGTGCTCGTACTAAAACGAGACGTATCCAACATTTGTCTAATATTTGGCAGCCTTAAATTCGTGCGACTTCTCTATACAAGTTGTCACAGCTATTTTAGTTAATTTTTCTGATTTTTTGTTCTTTTCTACTTGGCTATGTGTTTTTGGCTGTTTCATTCTGTTTTCTTTTTTTTTGTTCGTGTTTTTGTTTTTCGATGCCTGACTGAAACTGCCCACCAACATTCAACATGTATAACTCGAAGAACACCGCATACAGGACGCTCATGCCGCTGTTTCCACGATGCGAGTGACGATGTCTGTTTGCGTTGGCAAAAAGGAAAAAGATGTTTTAAAAGTAAACCTCTTCAAAATTAATTAACACGCGCATTAATATTCCCTTTGAAACTAAAAACACACACAGATTGCACACACGCAACACACGCAATACACACAACATACGCGTACACGCCTGCACGCCTGTATCCCTACACGCCTACATGCCAATACGCATAAGAACTGTGTACACACATATGTATGTACATATGTCATATGCAATCATATGTACATATGCTCGTACCTACATATGGTATATAAAATATAATACATTGCATATACTATACATCCGTATAACTGTTAGTGTATAATACACACACACACACACACACACACACACACATATACATACATACATATTTTGATGTGTACACATACATATGTACTTGCTTATGCGATAGACGGGGTAGAAATGTAGAGCAGCTAATAAGAAGGCAAAGCACGCCAAAAATGAAGCTTCTGAGGAGGACAAATGACAATAAGGCAAGGAAGGCATCAAGAGGCTAAGCCGCAGCGCAAGGCAGCCGAAGGAAACCCGCATGCCAGAGTAAAAATTAAAAGACTCGCAAATCTTTGGCATTTGTCATCTTTTGTACTTTTCATGACCTTTCGCAAATATTGAAATTTACTTGGCTTTCCTTTCATTCTGTTCCGTGCCGTGCCGTGCCGAGCCGTGCAGTGCCGCACCGTGCCGTTTCGTGTTGTTCCGTTATGTTGCATTGCGTTAACTGAAACGTGTTTTATTTGGTTTGGTTTTGTTTTGCTTTGCTTTGTTTTTTTCTGTTGCCTGCTAACTTGCTTAACTCTGTTCTACCGCTTAGATCCTCAGCATTTCGCTCATCGCATCCTTGCTTTTTTGTTGTACATTGCTCTATTATGCGACTCAATGGGACTCGAGTCAATTCGACTTGACATTCACCATTACATTTGACATCATCCTGGCTGATGTCAACTGCGCACTGTGGGCACACAATAGCCAAAGCATTGAATTCATGCCGAAGCGTTTCTCTTCTTATTAATTACTAAAGCGTTCATTAAGAAGAAGGCGGATCTCGACGCTACAATGCGGCAGTCTGACGCAGCTACTTAGACAAGCTGAGGAGCCCTATCGCCCTACTCTGCCAAGCAAGAACGTAGAATCGCAACTTTCTCTCCCTCCAAAGGACGATCTCATCAACGCGCTGCTGTCTGTGTGCTACGTCTGAGCCCGTCGATGTGTGAGCGCATGTGTATCTGTCTGTCTGTAAATATGTTTATATATTAATTTTGAAAATGTAAACCCGCATATGCAGGAGTACTTAAGCGTGTGTGTGTGTGTGTGTGTGTGCACATATATGCATTCATTCTCGTACGTACGAAAAGTCAAAGTCAAGCCAAACCGTATTTGTTTTCGGCGTCATTTCCGCACAAAAGCCGCCTTTCGCTCTCTTAAGCCCGCAATGTGCAAATGAATGACTGAGCAGCTGAGCAACTGAGCAGCTGAGTGATAAAATGAATGACAAACAGGATGAACAAAAGTGTGCTAAGGGAAAGTGAGCAGTTCTTTGCAAAAGCGTAAGCAACTGCAAATAAAACATTTGCAAAAATTAAATAATCAACCCGTAATGCATCAAAGAAGTTGAACTAAATGCTGCGCCGTCACCGAGCGTGAAACGGCATAGAAAGGCATGCCAAGAAACGGGATGGGTTGAGGCAGGGTGGACGTCTGTTGTGTCGAATAGTGTGGTGTGGTGTGGTGTGGTGTGTGGTGAAGTGTTGGGGTCCTGCTGCTTAGATAAAGTAAATGACACTAATTGGGAATGTGTAATGGGGGAAAACGCCATTGAGTATACGATTTCAGTGTCTTATCGCATGCGTTCGATGACAAATATGCGCAAGCAGAGCATTAATAAACGCAATAAATATATGTACGAGTAGTATATCGACACCAATAAATGCCAAGATAGAGCACTGGCGATGGCGACGACGATGACGACGACGACGGCAATAACGCCGCCAATGGCAGTGGCAACGGCAACAGCGGTGGCGATGGCGATGGCAATCGCTTTGGCCTTAACGATGGGAGGGAGCATTTTGTAATGGCAGGATGCCTGGTGTTTAAAACAGCATGCGCTCATTTATGGGTTCTTAATATCCTTTGGTGTTTACCATTTGAGCTACCATTTGCACTTCCGTCGAACTTGAACACTGAACAGAGCTGGGACCAAGCCAACCGAGCTAACCGAGCTAACCGAGCCAAAGCGAATTAAAAGCGAACTAAAGAAAATGAAAACGAAACCGAACCGAACCGTACCAAACCAAGCGAAAGGCGAACCCCAACCACACCCGAAGCCCATATGTGTACTAAACAACGTTTGTGTAAGAATGTGCAATGCTAAGGGAAGCGAAGGGAAGCGAAAGCAAGGGAATAGGAGCCACTTGCTGTGCGCGCATTAATGGTTATCCTTTGGCTTTGTGAACTGCCAATAAACAATATACTCGTACACGTTCGTTTGTCTTATGGGCAATTGATATGATTCCATACGATACGATCCCAAACGAGTATAGAACCAGTCGAGTCGAGTTGCGTCGAGGCAATCCGATGCGATGCGATGGCATACGAAGTGAAGCATTTATTGGACTCTTGCGGCGCAGTGCAGTCTACGCTGGCGGGACGCTGGGAGACGATTGACTGCTGCAAGTAGATTAAGACATTTCGCGTCAAAATCGTATATCGTTGAGGCAATAAATACAAAACACTTAATTGACAGCATTTCGCAGGATAAACGATGTACGTACGCATTTACAGGCAGTCAGAGTCAACTAACTGTGCGATTTGGCGTGAGCGAAGCAACAAATACACTCAAACAGGAGAAAGCGGAAAACGGAGGATGGGAGAAAAGAAGAAAAGTAGAAGATGCGCGTTCGGTGGGGTAAGGGGATACGAGTGAATCGGGTGCGTGGCAGAGAACACCCGCACAGGCGATAAAGGAAGTTGATATCATTAAAATTAAAATGTGTTTTTCAAGGCATTTGCAATGATGTTGATGCTGATGTTGTTGCTGATGTTGATGGTGATGGAGATGGTGATGGTGATGGTGATGATGGAGGAAACGACGACGATTATCCAAGGAACATGTATTAAATTTAATGAAAAAACAAACACCAAAGTCGCGTAAAATGCGAGTGAAGACGAACGAGAGAGTGGAGGAGTAAGTGCGTGCCGTTACGTTTGGCTGCATGTGTGTACGGATGTGGGCTTGGGTATGGGTATGGGTATGGGTATATAAAAAATGGTTTGAGTCTGGGTGTAGATATATTTAAAAACACAAAAAAAAAAGAAATAAATAAAGCAATAAAATAGAAAAGTCATAGAGAGAAATGGATTTAAGTTTTGTTCTTTGCTTTGGCCATTGTAGATCCTTGAATAATCACGTCATAAGTTTAAGCAGTACAACGAGCAAGCAAATATGTAACGCAATGAAAGATTATGAGTGAGAGAGAGCAAGAAAGCGGCAACTACAACTAGAGTTCATCCAATAACGGTAATATAAGCATCATCTGTGGCCTTTACACTCAAAGGATTTGCCACACTCTTGAGACTCTAAAGGTAAACATAAATGAAATAAATTATATTATAATTACATTTACATTGGCCCTCTCGCTTGCTCCTTTTCCCTTTGCTGCCACAGTCTGTCTTCCGTCTGATTTGTCAGGCTGTATGTCTCTTTGTCTGTCTGCTTGCTTTCCCACCAACCTATGTATCAATCAATGTGCACATGAAGCAAACACGCTCATAGCTAAATGTATTTCATTTTACTTAAATTTTTATAAATGAAAACTACTTACTTGCATATTTAGTCGCCCCATCCAATGGCAGTTGGCTGTGTAGCCGGGTGGCCAGTTCTTCAGTGGGACAGTTGGGCGGTTAGCATCTGCCTAAGAACTTTGAGTCGTTGTCTATTGAGTTTTCACATTTTCAGTTGAACTAGCTTCTACAAAGTCAATATTGGTGAAATAATTTCTATTTCCATTTCAATTGCCATTAGCATTTGCATTCGTATACATATTGGCATTCGCATTGTCATTCGATTCGAATTCAAATTTGGGCTCGGATTTGGATTTGCATTTAAATTTGCACCCGGCTTCAGATTTGTTGCACCAGTTACGACTAAGCACAAGTCAACACTTGCGCCAACACCAAAGTGTTACACGACATCATCGAATCAGCAACAAACCGAGTCGGATTTGCTTGAACACCTTTGAGCAAAATTGATTGCTCCTACAAATCTACGCACTCCGAGTCGCCCTCCCACTAATACTACGTGGGCTACCCAAACTCAACCATATGTTCTAACTAATCAACTAAACACCGAAAACCCCCAAAAACATAAACTGTGTTTTCATGAAATAGTTCGAATTGTCGCATGTTCACAGTAAAGTAAACGTCGGTACGAGTGAATGGCCTGTCAAGTTGTCTTGTCCTGTTGCTTTGCCGTATTGTTGAGCTGTAAGTGTTGCAGCATGAACCAGGGGACATTGAAGGAAGAAGGATAGTGATATTACTTTCAAGTGAAAAAAAAAACAATTATTCAAACGCTGCCAATGGCTTAACAGCTTAGTGCATGCTTTTGCAGTTAGTCTGCACTTGGATCTTGATTAGATTTTTTAAGAATTATGTGGAGACGAGAATCAAAAACGAATTCGATGACAAGCAATTCAAGCTTAATGATGAGTCTGTATAACATCCTTCATTCACTCAGTCACACTGCTGCCCACTAAGTCTTATACAACAATAGCGAAACAACAATAAAAACCAAAAAGTAATACATAGCAGAAACAACAAACAACAATATAGAGAGGATAGGATTGAAATAAAGTGAAGTGCTGTTAACTAGAATAGAGTGCAGTGGAGTGGAGTAGACTGGAATGGAAAGGAGTGAAAGGAGCAGCAAAAAATGTCATTAACATATGCGTGGGGTAAGTGCTTACGCAGACTTCTTCATATATAAGGCACAGCTGAGCGAATGCATGAAGCAAGTAGCAACGACCTCAGTATCTCTTGCGGCACAACAGCAATGGCAACAACAAGAGCAATAATAACAGTAAAAACAATTTATTCAACAAAAAAAACAACAAAAAAAAAATATTGAAGAATAACAAAAACAAACACAACAATACACATTGTATATATTGCGCTCGAGCGAACGTGTCTGCGAATATTTGTGCATGCGAGATGTGTGTGTGTCTGTGTGTGTATTTTCTCAGTTAATGAGCAAAACAAAGTTTCTTTTTTTTTTTTTGTTATGTACCAAAGCATATGCCCTGTTTTCAACACAGACACCATCATCATCACCGACATCGGCACCGACACCGACACCGGCACCGGCACCGGCACAACATCGGCAACGACTCCAACACCAAAGCAGAGGCACACACATATAGTGCGTGCAAGTACCACATTGCGTATGAGTGATCCCATTTTGAACTTTTCCTGTGGCCGCTGCGCCCCGACGCTAAAACTTGTTAATAAAGCAACACAAACACTTAAACACGTGTTTATGTAAAATAATTCTCTGAAGCAGCAGCAGCAGCAATAGCAGCAGGCGCAGCAGAAGCCATAGCGCATTAGCCAACGGTGACGCTCGTGTTGACGTTGACGTTAAAGTTGATGCCGTGACGGCAGCATCGGTAGCATTATCATCATCATCATCATCGTCATCATCATCATCATCATAATCATCAAGACCAGCAGCAGCATCAGCAGTAAAAACAACAACACGAGTGTGACATTTTTTCACTTTTAATTGGTTTTAGAGTGACGACAAGACAAGGTGCGGCTTGGTGTCGTGTAAGTGCGTGAGCAGGACATTAGGGATGCCAAGGGAATAGGTAATGCCGAGCATACACAATTTCAATTATGAGTACGGCAAAGCCAACAATGAGCCAATAGTAGACAGCGGACCGCAGGCGGCAGTCAGCATTCAGCACTTAGCAGGTAAACTACGAGCAATGAGAGATCGGCCGAGCGGTAGAACGGAAGAGTGGCAAGGGATGGCATTTTTTTTTTGGCAAACTGGCTGTGGCAGTCAGACTGGCGAGTTTCAAGGGCTTCCTGTTTAGCATGTGTCACACAAATAGAGTTGTGTGCGAACGGCGAACTGGGGCCGGCGACGGCTTGGGTCAGGTTAGCCTGATGCGATGTGATGCGGTGTGAGCTGACTTGAGGTTTCCTTTGCCAAATGCTTGGCAATCGGCGACGGTTTAGTCATGGCAGGTGATTTCTCGTTTAACAGAATGGTTACCTTGTTTTCTATTTGTTTATTTTACGTTTACGTTTATTTTTATTTTTGTTTCTTTTTTCTGGCTTTTTTCTTATTTTATTTATTTTTTTCTTTCTTGTTTTGCATATTAGATGAGTTTTCGGCTGCCGTCAACCCTTTTTGCAGGCATGAGCAGTGCCAGGAGCTTGGGCACGGGTTGTTCGCTGGGATTGCTCGCTTCTCGGCGTCGACTGTGTCGGAAGTCAAAGGCACTTGTCAGCATGACAAATGACGGACGCTACTCTAATGCCATCAATTATATGTTATTAGTAGGACCGAATGCGTTCTTTCTGCTCCTATGTACATACTAACAAACTCGCATACGTATATGTGACTGAGTGTGTGCATATACACATGTATATACTCGTACATATACGTATGTATGTGGAAGGTAGGGATATAGGAATCCGGTACAGATGAGTATACATGAGCAGAATGGCTCAGCGAGGCCAAAGCTAAACTAAGCTTTGCGACTGTGTTGAGTTTCGGTTGGCTTTGTTCAACCCGTAAGTCACTAGCATGCATGCATGAGAGTGTGTGTGTGAGTGTGAGTGGGTGTGTGTGTGTCTTTTGAGGAAAATTGCAAAATCATTGTCTGCGTTTGCTTAATCATTTTTGTACGCTACGCAGGCGAAATGTCAATAAAGTGTGTGTTTGTGGCTGAAATAATAATAAATTATCACATGTCGTTATGCACTTACTGGGCTCGATTTGGGTTCATTACACGTGCCAACCTTTTTGCCGACCCAAACGACTTTTTAATGAATCGCTGGCATGTCGCCTGCACTGCGATGCCAAATTCGCAGCGTGCCCAGCTGTGCCACAACCAGAAGCACACAACCATGCACCGACTTCGCCGGCATTGTGCCGGCTTGCGTGCTCAGTTTTGTGGCATTTTCTTTTTTTTTTTTTTGAATGGCTCTGCCTTTTTTTTCTATGTCCTCTTCCCTCTGCTTCCGTCTTCGTTTGGTTCTTCTTCTTTTTCGCTCATTATTGCTTGAACATTATAAATGCGAATCGTTGCTGTCACACGTTTGTCACCAGCGACCACCATGGCATATTCACATAAAATATAAACCAACTCGATGCCGTGACTGATATACGCTGAGTGACCATTTGGCGCGGCCCAACAACAAGAAATCCATATGCAGCTCGAAGCATCCGAAAAGTATGCAATGGATTTTTTTACAACGTTGTTGCACCAGCTACCAGAGCCAATCGTGAGCGGACACTTTGAATTTTATTTTATACTCGAAATTGATGCCTTTACGCATACCCCGGTGCGCTGCGGTGTGCAGCTGCATGGGAGTTGAAGTCGTGTTGAAAGGGTTAAGCAAAACACATGTCCTTTGGTTGTAATGACCACTCTACGCAGCAGTCTGCCAGGCCGGCAGTTGTCACTGCGTGTAAGTGACATTCAGCTGTGAGGCGGTACGATGGGCGGTGGCTGGGATTGTAAGTTAACGATTAATGTGCATGCGGTCAACTGTATTAAGTAAAAAATGAAACAGCGGCCAGAGCCGCTGCCTTGTGCACACGACAGTAAACGACAATAAACTCATGGGCAACATTTACATGAACTTCGCTCCCTTCCTTTTTTTTTCTTTCATTTCGTTGGGTTTTATTTTATTCTTGCTCTGTTCGCACTGTTTACGTTGTTTACGCTGTTTGCCTTTTGCTTTTAATGGCAATGTTGTTATGTTGCTATCATTGTTATTGTTTTGTTGACTCTCTTTTGTGGATTTACCATGTACACATACGAGTATGTATGTATGTGTGTATAGTAAATATTTTATTTTTTTGTTTAAACGTATTGCCATAAGAAATGTTATTGTGTATGAACGTATGTTTTCATTTTAAATGCATTGTCATTGCGAAAGTTGCGCTTAAGCGTGTTCCTCTTCCTGGCCGTGTGGTTGTTGTTATCGGTTGCTGTTATTATTATTGTTATTTTTAGCATTATTGATGTCATTATTATTTTTGTTTATTTTGTGTGTGTGTCTGTGCGTCTGTGTATTAGTTCGTTGTTGTTGTTGTTATTGTTGCTTTAAAACTGCCACTTAGAATTGACGCATATTATTCCATATTACGTATACGCAGAATGTTGTACGACAAGCATAAACCAACAAGGACGACAGCGTCGACAGTATTATCTAATATTTTTATATGAATTGTTGCCTGCCAAGCAAGCAAGCAGCCAAGCAAACAGACAGACAGACAAACAGCCAAACAGCGAAACAGCGAGCCAGCCAATTAGAGTGCGAATACTTGTGTCGGCACGTGTGACTGTGTGACTGTGTGTCTATTATAGCATATTTCCATTTTCCGTCATATTTCACTGTTTCACAGTGGATTTGCTGTGTCCTTTTTTCCACCAAGCTGCGTTTCGTTCCGTTCCGTTGTGTTGCCTTGCTTTGCGTTGCGTTGCGTTAAGTTACGTTGTATTACGTTGAGTTGAATTGACTTGGGATGGGTTATGTTGGGTTGGGCTGCCTTGGCATGTTTTGGCTTGGCTTGGGTTAGCTTGGCTGTGCCTGAGATACGGCGAAGCGAGTAAAGTCGACTCAAGTCGTGTGGAGTAAAGTAATATGACACGGGCAACAATAATAAAAAGCAAAGTTTTAACCGTATTTTGTTGTTGTTGCTCCTGTTGTTCTTCTTGTTTTTCCTGTTATTGATGTTGTTGTGTTTTCCCTAAGTTTTTTTTTTTTTGTTTTTCGTTTGTTTTTTTCTCTTCATGTCTTTCGTTGTATTTTTTGTCACGAGTTTCAGCTTGTTAACATTTTTTCCGCTGCTGCTCTTACACTTGATGTAGTTGTTGTTATTGTTGTTATTCTTACTGTAGAAAATATTCCCAGGAGTGTCATTATTTTTGTATGAAACATTTTCCGGTTTTTGCGACGTTTAAATATTTTTGCACGCGCTCGAAATTCCTTGCGCAGTTCTGCCCAGCACTTCCGTCTTTCGTCTTACTGGACCCAGTCGCACTTATTTTTTTATATATAGAATATTCATTTATTTTTATTCTCTTTGTTCGTTTATTTTTATGTTAAGTCAATACGCGAAGCACCGTTAAGTTTCATAGTTTAGTTTATTAATGTCTGATCAACGGCACAAGACAAGTAAACAAATGTCACATGATTTGCACCAAATTATCAACAATAACCGAGAAAAAAAAAACAAAAAAAAAACAAAAAAAAAAAACATGCAATGACGAAAAACGTAAACGGTTTCCAATCATTTTGTCGTTTCGTTTCGTTCCGTCTCGTTTCGTTTTGTTTTAACAAGGACATGGGAGAAAATCTCATTGGCATTAAATTCTTATGACTTTGATGTTATTGACTGTCTTCTTTTTATATCACAATTTAATTTTTTATTTTTTTATAACTGTAACTTCGTTCAGTTAGCAAAAATGACAAAAAAAAAAAAAAATAAATAAAATAAAATAAACGGAATAAAATCTTACAGACGATGCCTTCGTCAAATGAATTGAGGAAAAAAGAAAATAAATTGATAAATTGATATTCAAAGCTACTTGAAGACAAACTTTCGGTTGAATATAATCAAAATGTAATGACTTTTGAAAGAAGTCACCCGTGGGCCATCGACGAGAAAGTTGCTTAGACTACCTCGTCACAGTTGCGACCAATCGAGTGACCGCGGCGAGACCAAGTGCCAATAAGCTGCCGCACCCCCGATCGCACCCACACAGGCAACCACTCGCATGCAAATTGGTTTGGCAAATGGCCGCGTTAGGGCATCGCAAACGAAGACGAAATTGTTTGAAAGTTTAATTAGACCCGGCAAAGAATTTTTGGTTCTTAGATCCGTCATGCCCATGTGTAAAGTAATAAAATCTTGATCAGCCATGCTGCCCTGTGACGCACCACATCACTCATCGTATTTCGATCCGCTGTGCAGTGCCGTGCTGTACTTTGTGACCTTGGCCACATTGGACACAAGAGGAATTGTTGCCAGGCTCCAGCACAGCAGTGAATTAATGTGTTTTCATTACATTTGCAACTGCATCACTTGTTGTTGTGGCCAAATTCATTTGCAGCGGCCGCCAATTGTTTGCACACACGGCAATTGGGGCATAGGAAATGTTAACATAAAATATGCAAATATATATGGCATATGCCATAACAACATTATTGGTCAGATTAATTTCCCCGCGGGCAGTACGGCTCAATTCGGCGCGTCTGTGCGCACACCACTCTGCTTCACTCCAGTCCTTTCGTTCCCACTTCAATCAACTCCTCTCAACTCAATTGTAATCGCTGCGAATGGCATTGCATTCACTCAAGTTGATTCCGAATGACTTGATTCTCCTCAAGCAGCTCAAATGCTTGACTCGAGCAGGTGAATGAGCAGGTGAAACATGTTAATGCAACATTGCCAGTATATTGCTCAGTAAACAAACAAACAATCAAACAACAGCAAAACAACAAGAACGGCATCAGCTGCAGCACCAAAGCAGCTGACCACGACATCGACAACTGCGATGGCCAAGTAGACGTGACGCGTCAGCCTCAAGGGGAACGCAAGCGGAGAGGAAGTTGCACAAATAACAAATACTCGCACTTGGATCCATTATGGAAGCGTACACATGCTTCAATATTGATATTTCGTTGATGTACAAGTATCCTCCTATTTACTTAGACCGGCAAACATCCGTTATATGCCTCCGCGGCACGGCGCGGTAATGCCATTGCATTATTTGATTAGGCCAATGTAGGCCAAGCAGCCAATTGCTAACAAGGAGCGTTTGCTTAAAGGCTGCATTGGGAAAAGAACTTCGCTTGCCCCTCCTCTGATATTATGTGCAGCCGAGAAATTCGTAATCAACAGATCTGGAGTCGGTCTTAGCTCATGTGGATTAAGGACGCTTAAGACAATTAAAGAATAGCTATACTCCAAGATTTTTCTTTAGCTGACATATTTGAACAACATGTAAACCGTCAGCGTGGCTTTTACTTCTGCTCTCGTGCCCTCGAATCGTTCATTGTGTATTAAATGGCGAATCTGTGTGCTGAGCCATGCACGATGCGATTTGGCAACAATAAGAACAAATACATATATGAGTTTGTGTGTGTTAGTGTCTATGTTAGAATGCTGCAGAGCAGATTGAAAAAGAATAGATGTGCACATATGTAATATGTTTGCATGTTTCGCATTTTATTCGATTGTGTAATTTTTTCAATAGTTTTCGACGCCATTTGATTGCTTTGGCACCGCATGCAAAACAGATGTGGGAGCTCTCAATGCCATACTATGCCATGTCATACCATGTACTGCTTAGTCAGAGTGTGTGTAGGTGTGTGTCTCTCTCTCTGTGTGTGTGTGTGTGTGTGTGTGTGTGTGTGTGTGTGTGTGTGTGTACGTATGTAGATAGCTCGTCAATCATGCATGAAAAGCAATAAATCACTTCAAATGAAATCAAATCGAATCGAATTGAGAAAATTAAAAAGTGTTGCACAGCGGAAACGGAAACGGCAACGGCAACGGAAGCTATTCTGCGCTAACCGGATGCACTACATATGCTTTAATCTGCTCGCTCGTCTGCTCCGGCACTCGTGAGCTCACATTTGTGCAAATATAATTTTGACATTTATGAAGTATTTTAATTGGCTACACAATCGAATCTTTTCAATTTAGTGAATGCGCACGTGTCTGCACATCTGGGAGTCTGAGTGTCTGCGTCGCTGTTGCTTTTTCGTGAATTCAATCGTTTGCACGATTCGCATTAAGTGTTTGCATTTGTTTGTATCATTGCAGTTAACATTAATTTTTTTTTTTTAAATCACCTTTGTTTTATATTTACTTTTGTTTTCAACTCGGTTTTTGTTTTTGAACTTTTGGTCTTGTGAGCCCATTAAAGAGTAAAGATGCCGCACGCCATATCGAAACGTAATCCGACTTGTACGGTCATGCATCAATGGCATCAAATTGCTTTCCAAGTTCACTTTTACCCATGAACAGGAAGCCAACCTAAATTCTACAGACTCGCATATACAACATATATCAATAGCAGCGAACGTTGGCAATAGCAACGATGGCGGTGTGCCCGTTGAAGTTATGTTGAACACCCACACATACACACCAACACACCAACACACAAACACGTACTCCATCAATTGATGCATGCCATGCCAACTTGACTCCCCAATGGCAATGTAGTGCGGAGTAAAGTGTCCTGACATCGAAATTTGGCCACATACGAATTAAGGTTAAGCGAATAGAGTCGATTGGCGTTGATATGAATTGAATCGAGTCCAGTCCAGTCGAATCGAATCGAGTCGAGTCGAGTTGTGGCACAGCGCGTCGCGTCGCGTCGCTTCGGGTCGATTGATGCATGTCAGTGTCAGTGGGCATGTTCCCGCCGTGCTGCACTGGCATTTAGTTTATTTTATTTTGTTCGATTTGTTTGTTGTCTTTGTTTTGTTTTGGTCAAGGACATGCATTCAGTTAATACGATACGATTCGTTTCGCTTCAGCTTTTAGACAGACTCTTGAAAGGACACTAGCAAAAATTCAACAAGAGGTCGATACCCGTCTGTGCCATTTGACAAAAGCCCAGAGCTCAATGCCAAAGTCCAACACATGACCGTAAAAATACCAAAAAAAAAAAATAAATAAAAAAAAAAAAAAACAAAAACCCAAATATATTTGAAACCATATATTGAGGACTATTTATCACTTGAAATACCCATAAACTGTGGCAACGGTCTAATGAATGGAAATTAAGCAAATGACGAATATTATTCGCACCAGCCAAACCAACTCTGCCGTTTCCACATCTACATCCATTGCCGCTGTCATCAACAGCAAAAGCCACAGCAACATTAAAAAATAGAGAGAAAGAGAGAGAGATAGAGATAGAGGGGGAAAGAGAGAAAGAGAGAAAAACAGACAGCATTGAATAATATTAAATAGAAACCGGTTATTAGCTAGTGAAAATTAAAATGAAAATGAAAATGAAAATCAATTTGTATATGACAATTAAATTCAATAAATACTAAACGCCATTCGAAATGAAAATTAGACAGTTTTTGGCTAGCACACATCGGCACGGCACATGACGTAGCACTTGATACAGGCAAAAGCCATCCGACCACAAACGGCATTCCACATGCATTGAACTGAACAACATCGCAGCTCCGACAAATGAATAATTATGCCTTTGCGTGCTAAGTGAGGAAATTGCAATGTTTAAATCATTTGCCCATCATCCCATCAGCCCAGCGCCCCTGCATCGACCCGCTGCTGCCACGGATTACAAAATTCTGGAATCAACATGTGTCGGTTTGCGTGTCTGCCTGCGTGATGTTTGGTGTGTCTGCTGCATCACACTCTCTGTTGTAATAATATTGTATTTAAATTATTTTCACAGACCCATATTTAGGTAAGAGAAGAGAAGCAACTGATCAATAATGGCTTCAGTAAAATGATTTTATTCTAAATTGTTCTTAAAACATTTTCAATTTAACTAGCTGAAAATTCATCGGACTCAATAAGTCTTAATAATCATGTCAGATTAACAATTAAAGTTCACTTCACATTTGCGAAGGATCAAAGGCCCACAAAAACAAATTGAAGAGAAAACGATTCTTTAGTAGCTTTAACTGCGCAATATTCTCCAATGCTGGCAAAAGTTTAATTTATTTAATTTTGTTTGTTTTTACTATAACGCTTACATGAGTGCATACTTAGCCCCGGTTAATCAAGTCAAGTTCAGTACAGTCTAGTCCACCTCAGAGCAACACAAGTCAGCTCAAAGCAAGAGCTTAGGAATATTTCATTTGTCATAATTTAAAATCTCAACATTTAAATTTGGCGCAAAGCAGAAATATGCAATATTTATTATTACAAAAATATTTATTCATGAAGGTTTGTCGTTGCTGTTGTTATCGCTGTTGTTGCTGTTGTTGGTTTAAGGTTGCCATGCTATGGCATGCCACGCTGTCTCAAGTTCTTGCTGCTGCTCTTAGACTCGCGTGTACGTAGGTAGAGCAACGAGAGTGTCCTCCGTTTTGTTTGACTTGGTAAATGATCCGCCATGGAGAGGCAAAAATGAAGCCACATTATTTCCGGCCAAGTTAAATATAACCGGAAGCAGATGACAATATACACAGCGACAAGAACAGCAGCAACCACAGCAACAACACGACAACAACAACAGCGAAAAGTATGGTACTTGTGCTTGAGGCCAAGCAAGAAAGTCCGCAGACGCAAGATAAAGATATGAAGTAAAATTCTAGTAAATATATTCAAGCGACAACGGCAACAACAGCAACAACAAACAACAACAATATATCCGAAGAAAAGGCAACCAACAAACACAAAAACTGCAATAGTTGGCTATATGCCAAAAACTACAAAACAAAGGACACCAAAGAAGTTAAAATGGAGAGAAGAAGGAGAAAGAAAGACATAGCAAAGCGAAGCACCGTGAAGCCAAGCCAAGCCAAGTCAAGCTGAACCAATGCGAAGTCCGTCGAGTCAGTCGATACAGCGTAAACCAAAGTCAAACCAAAAGCACACCAGACTCGACGAGACACGTCAACATCCCCTTCGCTGCCTTCGCGACCGTCAAGCGAAACAAAGCCGCGAACTTACACACCCCTACATTTACATACACATACATGCGTATGTTATGTACGCATGCAGCAGATACGAAACTAGTCGAGTCGAGGCAGGCAACTGAACTAGGTAATGCATACTGAAATTGAAACTCTCAAGAAATCAAGAAAAGGAGTCCACTTTAAGTTTAAAGCTATCAGCCGCACCATTTACACAGCGGCACACGGCACCAGCTGGAATATTCAACGTGATGGTCGGCTCCGTACGAGAAACGCTTAAATATGTGTGTATGCAAATGTCTCTCACACACACACACACACACTCACATACATATGGTCATTAATGTGATATACGGGTAGCTGTACATGAGTGTGTGTGTGTGTATGTATGTATTTACTTACACTTACCAAACAGTTGCAGACTCGCCAGCGCGTGGCTCTTAGTCTGAGCCACAGTCAGAGACAGAGTCGGCGTCAGAGTCAGAATGAGAATGAGAATGAGAATCAGAGTCAACGTGTAGATTTGAATCGCAGCCGTCTAAGCCGAAGGCAGGCAACGTCAAAAGTATCCGGCGTTGAGCCACATGACTGGCACTTAAAAGCGATTCTTAAAGTTTCAAGTGGAAGGGTTTGAAAACATAAATTAAGAAAAAACAAAAAGCGGAAGTCAACACATATTCGTACACCTACTTACAAACGCATACACACACACACACACACACATACACACTCGCACTCTAGCAAAGAGCCACGCAGGCACGCCTGACATATATCGATGCACAACATACAGTGTAGCAGTCAAACAGCCAGCAGGCAGATATCAGGACAAACATCTGCGTCGGCAACGGCGACGGCGACGGCAATGGCGTCAACGTCAACGTCGACGGCCACAGTGGCGCCTTGGCGCTCTTAATTTTGAATTGTGTAATGCTTTGCAAACAAGTAAAACATCTGCCACTGCTGCTGTTGCTGATGTTACTGTTATTGTTGTTATTGTTGTTGCAGCTGATGGTGATTCTGATGTTGTTGTCGCTGTGTGCTATAGGAGCTTCATGACATGTTACATCCTGGTGGTGTCTTTGTCAGACGCACAACTTATGTTCGTACGTACTTTGCCATACAACGGCCTGTGAGTGCCCCCACACAAAGAGTGTCTGTCCGATCGTCCGTTTGTAGCTCGCTTGACTTAAGTGCTTGGGTCTCTATGCATTTGCCATGTAAAAATGTCGCCTCATTAAAATGTTGCAAATGCACACACACGCACATGAGCACACACACACACACACAGACGGTTGTCCGACCGACCACCCACTCAACATCATCTTCAGGACAACTCATCACTCTTACCATCATCTCAGCCAACGAGCAGCTAGCGTACAGTCGGACAAGCCCGGGCATGGAGGGGTGGGGTAGGTGCATTACAATGCTTCCATGCTGTCAGTTTGCTTAAGCATAAGCACACAGTAAGAAAGACATCTTAAGCGAAAGAAGAAGAGAACTCAAGATATTTGCATTTCCATATACTGTAAAAAAAAGAAGATGCGCGCATGGGCAATTAGCCTTAAGTTCGCATTACACAGACCTAAAGTCAAAGACTTAAAAAGGCGAGACATGGAACAGACAGAGTATACCAACAGCTGAAAGCCTGCGAGAGAAAGACAGAGGGAGAGAGAGATGAGAGAGTTAAAAAGGATAGCATACAAATGTAGACAATCGCAATAACATCAATTTTGGACTCTCTTAGGCTTATTGACTGATGAGGGTGCTTCTGTAAGCCCAAATCTGATGTATTCATATATTCATATGTATTCATATAAATGTCATCGGTATTACCCAATACTCAGAGTTCGGCCCAATAGATGTGAAGCATAATTTAAAAGTTTGAAAGCTCCTGCACCATGGGTTTCTTAATGTAGCTTAGTCGATTCTGTTTGTGCTTTAACTGAGTAATGACTGAGCATGACACCTCTCGCGTAACGCCGTATATTTCTGTAAGGGTATAGAGCTTGCCTAGAATCTGAGTAGCAGTAGGAGTAGAAGTAGGAGTAGAAGTAGGAGTAGAAGTGGGTGTGGGAGTGGGAGTGACAGCGCAATAAATTAAATTTGGCTTGACAGGAAATGAGAAAATTCGCAACGAATTGCTCAATTGGAAAATCAGATGGAATAGTGTAAAATCCAAATGCAAGTGTGCGCAAACGGCGGAAATGCGCAGTACTACCAACATTCTGAGCTCCTGCAAGTCCTTAACTATGTAAAATGCAAAATGCAAGCAAGCAAGTTGCGACTTAAGACGCACTTACTCGCGGTTCTTTATTATTTCGGAATTTTATGGACCACCAATGCGAACGCCGTTAAAGTGCAAGCGAGAGCTGGATAATGAGCCGCTGTGCAAGAAAATGGGATTTTACAACGTCAGTTTGGTATTAAGTACGAGTATTGTATGTACTCGTAAAAATCAATCTGCCAAAGTCCGCTAACCGTCGGGGGATTTTGCCACATGGCTAGTGCAGACATAAAAATCCAAACATTTGATGGTCGACTTCAATCGGCTGCATGGCTCAAAATGGGGGGATCGAGAAGACCGGTGGTGTGCATCTCTGCCAAGAAATCGCTTTAACAGATGAAGACATAATTCGGTTGCATAACACTGACAACAATTTCCCTTGAGGCGGCAGCAGCAGGAGCAATCTCAACAACGACGACAACATTGCCCACAACAACAGCATCAACAATGTACAGACGGCAACAATTTCACCATCACCAGCAACGACAACATCAAAGACGATGGCGTTGGTCATGACAACTACAACAACAACAACAACAACAGCAGCACAACGACAAGGACTGTATCTGCGACTGCAGCTGCGACTAGGACCGTGAGTGTGACTGTGACTGTGACTAAAACTGAGACTGCGTCTGGGATATGGACACATAACGCAAATGAAGACTCCGCAGACTGAGGCGACTGCTATAGCAATGGCAAGTAGTAGAGCGGCAACAACAATGACAACGGCAGCAGCAGCAGCAGCAGCACTGACGACGATAATGATGATAAAAGCCAGCCAAGAGTAGTCGAATAGCAAAAGTGTATAGCTAAAAAGCGATGGTGAAGTGGATGACGAGGGCAAGGCGGCGACCAAGACAACAATTGCATTTATTGCAAACGTGTATCTTTATTGATTGAGTGTACACCACAGAAACAGCACGTAAGTGTGTATCTCCTTGGTGGTCTGCAAGAGTCCTGCACCGCGTCGCTGTCTGCGAATGTACACATGTAGCTGACAGCCGCTCACTCTCCCTTACTCCATTCCGCTCTATCAATCGCTTCTTCGCAACTACGAGTACTTGACGTCTTAGCTAGACTTACTCAATACAGAGACTTCAAACGCACAGTTTACATTTTTCTTTACTTTTTTTCTTTCTTCTCTTCTGTGTTTATCTTTTTCTCTTACTTTTAGCACAAGACGCTTGCTTGCCTAGCCCTGCACGCGACGCGGTCCCGCCTTTGGCCACTCGCTGGCGCCTCGATTGCATAGCGTAAAATCAAAATTTATTATATATTCAGCCACATGTATACATACTATAATATCGAATGGATAACACATGACGACATCATCTTATACACATTTAGCCTCCGAAAGTCGTCGTTGAGCGACTTAAGTTGTTCCAAATTGGAATTAAACTATATTTCCAAAATGTCGCAGTTCGGGTGACTCCGATGCGATGCGATTCAATTCGATTCGATTCAATTGTGCTAGTCTCAATGGGGTTCGGTGTTGGGTCGGGATCATTACGTTCTTGCTCTTGCTGGTCGCATGCGAGTATATAAAATTAAGTAGTTAAACTGGTAAGAGACAATTTATCTCCTTGCATTCCGTGACTGACGCTGCTACGCGCTAAGCCTGATATATGACCTTTAAGCTAATGAAGCAAAGCAGCGCGTATACTTAGCCTCGCAAGGCAGGCGGCAGGAGAGACGATGAAATAGAGAGTGAGTGAATGAGTACGCATTTGTAACCTGACCTCAGCTATGCAGGGAATACGCAAAAAGTTTGACCATCAACGTTGGCAACGAATCCATCAACGATATCAAATTATGAAACAACTCACAGCCAAAGACAAATTAGCAGTGAATTAGGCAGCACAATGCATCAGTAACAACAACAACAACAACAACAGCCACAAATCATCAGCGAGCCTACCCGAAAGTGACAGCGATATAGCAAGGTAAAAGAGATAGAGTAATAAAGACGAGGAATGGGAATGAATAAGGGAAGAGTAGAAATCGAGACACCACGAGATGACATGGGAGGGAACAGCATATGAAAATGGACGCATTCGCGTTGAATTAATATGCGGCCATTGGCCTTAATGCCGATTTATGCTTTGACCATTTGAGAATTGTTTTTTTAACAACAAATGACCACAACAACAGCGAAAAAGACAACAACAATAATCACCGCTATGAGACTGTCTACAACAATGAAATGAAATAAAATGAATTCAAGCCGTTCGGTTTTTAAACCTTTGAGTAGCAGATTATGTCGTTTATTTTCATTATCGAAGATGGCCTTAATTAAATATTGTTTTGGCCAACAGCAGTTACGAGTTATTTCCCCTCTTCTTCTTTCTCTTTTTTCTTAATAACCTTTTTGTCTGGAGTGGTTTCGCCCTTTTTTTCTATGCGATATTATCATGTTACTCATCTCTTTCAGTTGTTTTTTTTTTTTGAATTGTTTTGCTTTTTTTTTTTCTTTTTTTTTTTTGTTGAGTTCATCCGGAATGCTTATGATTTTCCGCCTGCGTGCGTGTACTTTATTCAATTGTTGTTTCACGCACACATAAAATGACAAATTGTGACATTAGACACTCACGCACTGCGTGCGTGCAAGTACTTTACTGTCGGTTATACATCTGGCTATGACCACTCAAGCAAGCAAAGCGATCCATCGACTCACCCACTAGACTAGCGAGTTGCCTGATGCCCCGCCGATCCCACTTGACCCACTCGGTCACCGAATGGGCCGTTTGTGAGAGACAATAGTATCCGACTTCAGTGACAAACAATCGCAGTGCCAAACGTAATTGCATGGATGCATTTTCAAGAATCAATGGGTTGACCAACGATCCCAGCACCAGTATAGCAGTGCCATGATAACAACAATAACAACTGAAACAAAAGGGACTCACATGTTCCAAACTAAGTACAAACCTAGACCGACAACGAGGGCAAGAGCGAGAACGAGTGGGTGGGGAAGGAGCAAGTCGAGAGAAGAGACAGAACGAGACGTATGAAAAATGAATCGAAATGCAATTTCGTATACGAAATACATATGCAAATACTTGAGCATAATTGGACAACACTTATTGTCCTTGCGCTGTGCATAGATAGGGTTTGCGTGTTAACTTACTAACTTGTCCGCTATAACGCACTTACTCACGCATGTACACGCACACATACACATACACGACGAATGGCTTCTCCCTTTAGTGTGCTCACTCCTCCAACCCAAGCCGCGTTTTCCTCCATTGTGCTGCTCCATGACACGCAGAACGCGTTGCGCCATGAATTGCGCTTTAGCGATTTTTCAATTTGGGTTAGCCAAAAATCTAAAAATACAAAAACACTGAAAATAGAGCAGAGCATAATGGGACCATGCGAGTATTTGCATTTTATATATATGCACATTTTAATGAAAAAAAAACCCACAAAAAATACAAAACAAATAGAAAATTAAAAATTAAATTCAAACAAAGTTGAAAGTTGACTTCCCCAACGTGGCATCATTCTTCTTCAATCTCTCTCTCTCTCCCTCTCTCTCACTCGCACTCCTTTTTTTTTATTGTTACGCTTGTTTGCACTTTCGTTGTCGTGGGCGCACTTCCCCAGGCCTTGCGGCTCTTTGGCACTCTTCCTGGTTTCCTTACGGCATCACCAAGCAACACTTTCACTCGCTCAGCCACGTGGACAACGTTCGACTGCAGCCTCGTTGGATGAAAACTTTAAAAGAGTTTTCGAAATTTTCCTCGTTCTTTTTTGTGCGAAGTACAACCAAACCGTACAACCAAAGTGACTGCGACGCTGTGTGGTCCTTGCTGTTTGCTGTGTGGTGAATGATAAGTAGCGGGTGGGATGAGGCGGGGCTGCCAATGTGGCTGCGTAGCAGGGTGTGAGTGATTGTATGTCAAAAAAGCGATAGCAGATAAATGCAAAGCCTTTAACACGTATATGCCGTGTGCCCGTTGATGAAAACGACGGGTAAAGCCAACACGAACAACAACACCAACAAGAATCATTGAAAATGCAAAGGCAAAAAAAAAAAATGTACGAGAATATAAAAAAAAAAGAAAAACTATCAGCAACTGGGACTACGGGATGATTTCGTGTGATTGTGTGGGTGTCTGTGTGGTGTGTGTGTGTGTGTGTGTGTGCTCAGAAAACTGCAATTGGGCGCTCGTGTGGAAAATGGCACTTAATGCTTTCATCAATGCACTTACAAAGGAAAACAATTTCAATGTGAATTCGTTACGAAATTGTTTCTTCATCCCAGTTTCCCTCCCCTCTCTCGTTCGCTCTCATTCACTTTATCGCATTCGGTCTGTCATTCTTTCTGTCTATCTGTCTGTCTGTCTCTCTGTCTGTAGCTCTTTCTTTGAAAACATGGTTTCCACGCATATTCATTGGCAAACTGCGCCCAGCTCGGGTCGCAAACAATCAACGCGAAAAGTCAAAACTCAGTCAGCCAGGCACTCTCCCACCGACACATTCGCAATTCATGTAAATGGGGACCAAAAACTTAAATCTGAGATCACTAGCAACGTGTGTCAACATGTCCTCCTCAACAACGAAATGCACCATGTTAACGGTGAGCAGCCGAGAAAGCTCCGCTGCATACGCAGGGAATATATATGGAATGGTGAACTGCTTATGCACCGAAAATACGCGCAAGGTACTTGCACGGGTTGGCTTCACCAATTCCATGCTGCATGCCGCCTGCCGCATGCCGGGTGCAACACACTGACGCCTTTGCTACAGAAGCAGCAATAATTGTAATTTCCGGTCCAACATTGCCTGTGCAGCTTCCGTCGCCATTGTTGCTGCTATTGCGTTTATCATCGTTTACAGCATTTATGCGAGTTAGCCAGCTCCCGCCCGGCTGTTGCCATCCAGCCGCCAACATTCGCCATCTTTTTCATTTTGATTTGCAGCAGCGCCAAGTGCCCAATGCTGCGTGTCTACTGGAGCGCAAATCGTGTAATTGCAGCGACATGAATGCGAATATTATTGTCGACGTAGCAGCAACAACAACAACAACGACACCAAAAACCAACAACAACAGTGACTGGTGTGTGCACAGCCAGTGAAAATCTAACGCGTTAAATCCGAGTCTTTCATTTTGAGTTCTAATTTTTAACTTCCGCTTCCGCCTGCATAACTGCAACTAATTTCGGATGTCTTTGATGCATTTACCCAGACCTCCTTATCAACAAGCCACATTCAGCCCAGAGCCAAACGCTGCACACCACATAGCACCGCATCGCACCACTGACAGACGACGTGCATGGCACGGTACCATTTGGCAACGTTGTAGTGCACTTGTCAGGAATCCTGCGCAAGCCTTGAGCTCCTCTTGGCACTGCTGCTGCTATTGCTGCTGCCGCTGCGTCTGCTTCTTTGTCATCTTCCAAGCGCTCAAAAATTAATAATTGCATCTTTTGTGCAAAGGGTTTCATTTTAATTTCGCAGTAATTCCTTCCCTCCTGGACAACGAAACTTCTGATTATGTTGGCCGCGCGTTCTCATAAAACTATTTAACTGGTGCGCCTGATGACTTCAAGAACGTGCAGCTGAGAATCGCCATATGCGGTGACAAGAGTGGTTGGCGAGTGTTGTATGTGCAGAATATGGCTTTTGGGAGTGATTTCCATTGTCTTGCTGCTTGTTAACCTAAGTTGAATTGTTTCCAGCGGCGCTTGACTACTTTTTCGGCTTTAGCTCAGCTGATGCCAGTTTTCACTAAAAATCAAATACCATATGCAAATGAAAATGCTTCCATTGATTTTATGTGGATCATCTGGCATCTGAGATCTTTCGCTTTCTTGTTCTGGCATCTGGCTTCAGCATATGCCAGTAAACGAATGAGTAGATAAGCTGAACACTCGGGTTTATTTGAGAGCACTCTTATTTATTGGCACGCTTATCAGCTAACTTAAGCTAAAGTTTATCAACACATAATCCAGGCCAAAGCGAGAATGAGCATCATTCAGTCTCAGTACACAAGTCACGATGAGCGGACGCAATTCTTTCGATGCCGCCGTCATATTTACCCTCAGCTTCGTGATCGTAATGAGCACGGGTGCCGTTGCACGATTGTTTATGTTGAATCCGGACTTCGGAGCCTACGAGGCGGTGCTGCGGCGCACAGCAAACGGCGAAGATAAGGTGCAGGTATTTCAAAGTGTATGGGGTGCCATACGGATAGACTTCCCCGACGACACCGAAAAGACTAAGGAGCTCTACACGCAGCTGACCAACTTTATTTGCAACGAACAAAAGTGCTCGGACGTCGGCGGCCGTCCAGCCTGTGAGCTGCAGCAGGAGGTGCGCCGACATCTGCGCAGGCTGACGGCCCAACGTCTAGCGAATCTGCTGAATGGCGAACAGAACATCGAGCCATACAGCGTATACCTCACCTCGAGCCTCGAGTTGGCATTAGTGCGTGACATCTACACGCTCGTCATCGATGATATCTATCTGTACAAAGCACCGGAGCGCTTGGCTCGCCAACTATTCCAAATTTATACCACAAATGACGCGGCCAGCTTCAAAGTGATGATCGAGGCACAGCTGGCACTTTACTGGAAGTTCCAGCATGCGCACGACGTCAATGATGAGTACCTCATAACCGCGGCCTACTACCTCAACCGCATTATGGTGAACCACCTCTACGCGAATGTCGGCACCAAGCTGGACCGCCGAATGCTCGAAGCCCATCAGAGTCTACCCGACACACTGCAGCATTTGTTCGCACCGCGCGGTTTTTGTCTTTGGAATAAGGCGCAATCGGAGTACCTCTACACAACTGTTGCCGATGATTTCAACTTCGGCTCGAATGGACGCCACGTGTTCACGTGGTTCCAAAAGAACTACACCGATTCGTCTTTCGTGTTGCGCGCCTTCGTCAGCGAGGAGTCAGAAGCCGTCACCGACATCCAACCCCTGTTCACGTTGCGCGGCGAACTCTATAAATGGTTCTTGTACCTCGAGAATAGCAAGAACAACCTGCTGGCGGCCTGGCGTTCTGGCAGTCCGACACCCACGAGCACTTGGCGTGTGCAGTACACCGAAGGTTTCCTCGTCTTTCGGCAGCATGAGCTGACCCTCTGCGTAGGAGATGCTCGCGACGATGAGCGACACTATATCAACGGCTTTAACCGAGGCACACAGTCGCCACCCTCGGACGACTGTCTCTGGCAAGCCAAGCAATGCAATTTCGACTAGACCAGTCGTGTATATTCGGTTTTGTATCTTTTTTTCTTAATAAAATCCAATGCAATTCAATAATTTTATAATCAATGTCAACAAATCCACCGTCATTATTGTCAAGTGTTATGCGGTTGCGGTTGCAAACACTTCGGTACAGTTAACCTTCGATAAATTCGCCATCGATGCCAACCTTATTGCAAGCCATAAACCCACAACTAATTGACGGACGATGAAGTGTAAGAAACCGAAAGAGACTTTGAGTTACCGTTAATAATACTCAGTAAAGAACTTCCCTCTACCTTAACGCGACCCTCGATAAACGAACTTCCCAGCAACCGCAAAAGCATATCTTGCATATGATAAGCCAAGTAACTGAAAACAGTGCACTGTTCACTGTCGACGATGCGGATCGGGCATGCCAAACGTAAAGCCGATTGCCAAGTATCGATGAGCCTGGATGCCTGCTACTGCAATAAATCCAAAGTACGAATGCGATTAGTTGAATGCAGTGAGTGCATTGCGTTTATGCAAATACGAACCGACAGCGAGACAGACAGCTAGTTGACCATTGACCAGTTGGTCGAATGGAGAGATGGATAGATGACCAGTTGGTCAGAGGGTGTTACGCTTGAAGCCAGATAAGGCATAAAATGAGTGAGTGAGCGAGTGAATGACAGCGAGAATGTCCTTTTGCCGAGAATTCTTGGCAGCTGCTCTGCTGATTTATGCAATGATGACCAACAAAATTCGACTGTGAATTTGTTTATTTTCAAATGTCGAGCCCGACTGACCGAATCACCGGCACACGTACCAAAAGCAGCTAACAACCAGCCATCCATTCAACCAGCCGATCAGTCGTCCACCCTCTCGTTCATGCGCAAATGTGTCTAGCTGCCTCTGCCTGTTTGCATTGGACTGCATCCAGTCATATCATGATTGCAGTGCGGCTGTTAGCATGTGTATGCCCCAGTCATGTCAGCCATGCCCAGCTTTGTTAGGCCGTGCCAAGCCCAGTCGAGTCGAGTCCAGTACGAATATGTTAAATTATTTGCCGAATAAACGAATATATTTACATAAACAAATAGTCTCTCGGAGACACCTTATCTCGTCATGCCTCGTCTATTTGCGTCTCTCTCTCATCTCATCACATCTCGTCTCGTCTCATCTCGCTTCAGGCCATGTGACATGACAGACAGCGTGCGTTAGGCCGAGGTGTTTGTGTGACCATAAATCAATGCCCAGTTGAGCCGTGAACAGAACCTGCCAAGAATGCAAATAATTTACACTTGAAAGTTATTAAATTTTCACATTACCTTTCCACTATTCCACCCCCTTCGTTCTTGCACTGCCACCCCGTTATAGCAAAAATGTAACACCAGCCAAATATTCCATTTCAACTTTCCACTTGCACAGAGAATGTCAATGCTGACTAAAACTCAACTGAAAATAGAATACGGAGAACAGAAAATAGAAAATAGAAAATAGAAAATAGTCTTTATACTACACACCTTGAAGCGTTGAGCTGTAAAGAAATCATTAATTAACTAAGATATCCGCATTTTACCCGAGCATGACCGACGACTAAGCTACTGCTGTGTGAGCGAGTGATTTCGAGTTAAGTTGAGTCGAGTCGAGGCAACCGATATAGTTGGTACGTTGTTATTGTATGTATACCGCAAATTCCAAAACAGAAAAGAATTAGTCACACACAAAAGTGTTAAGAGCTATGGAATGGAATGGAGTAGAGTAGAGTGGAGTGAAGTGAAGTGAAGCGAAGTGGAGTGGATTGGGGTTGGGTGGAATAAAGAGGACAGATGCAATGTAGTGAGGTGCGTTGAGTTGAGATGAGCTGAACTAAGGTGAGGTGAGGTGAGGTTGATGGAAGTTAACTGTAATAATTACAGTTTGCCAAGCATAAAATCAAAAAACTGAGGAAAGTGTTCGCATTTGCACCAATGTCCATGCACTCAAGCAGAGAAACTAGAAATCAGGAATGGAACAGGCCTGACAATCGAAAAGGAAAGCAAACAAAAACAAAATAAAAGGAAAGGAAAGGAAAGAAAAAAAAAAGGGAATTACCATAAACCAAAATTTATTTGCGAGCAATCCAGTTTCGACTGCTGATGCCAGGTCTTTGTTTGCTTTGCACCCGAGTTTCGATGTGTCGGTATAGACCAAATTAAGCAAAACAAAAAATCAAGAGCATATACACATATATCCACATATACACACATGCACATGCACATACTCACATAAATGCTCATATGTAGACCCATACGCCTACTGCCACGAACGCACTCTACGCATACGAATATCGTAAAAGATTTTCAATTAAAAAGTTTTATTTGTTACAATATAAAATAAATCCGCCAATGTGCCTTTTTCCCGTTTTTCCTTTTTTTTTTTTTTCTTTTTTTTTTTTTTTGATTCCCAATGCAAAACTTCAGCAAAGACTGGGGCCTTCTTATTCGCTCATGCACACGGTTTCTGTATCATTCTCTCTGTCTCTCTATCTCGTATCGTCAGTTTGGCTGTTGCCGTCTTTAGTTGTCGTCGCGAAAGCAGAAAGCGCAGAGCATAAAGAAGTATAAGCCAGAAAAAAGAGTGCTTGAAAATTAACCGAGAAACAAACTTTGCGTGCAGGAAAATACAAATAGCCCCAACGCCCTCCCTCCCGTTCGTACTTTCCTTCCTTTGCCAATGCGTCAGTCATATGCCCCCCTTCCCACCGCATGTGCGACTATACATGCAACAATCCTAAGTAGTTAACTATTTTCCCTCGAGTTGTTGTTGTTGCAACAATTGGTAGTAGCAACTTGTGTTGCGGTTGTTGTTGTTACTTTTATTGTTTCTTTTGTTGTTGTCGCAAAATTCTTATTCACGCTTATTCGGCTTTGAGAAATTAACGCAAAAATTAAACTCCATTACATTTCATTTCGATCTTGACTTTTACCATCGCATCCCATGTCCATGCATCGCATGCTCTTTAATTGTGTTCCAATAGGCACCTAAACTATTGCAATGCTTAAACAATTTATTGCCGATGAACAATAACAAGAAACACGTAAAAGGCGCAAAAGTGATTTGTATATAAAATGAAGTACAAAACTCAATATTATATGTATTATATATGTATGTATAAGTAAAAACTCTGATGGAGGAACACTTTCTATAGAATCGGAGACGCTTTGCTTTGGGTAATCAAACCTTATAAGAACCGATTATGGGAAGCACCGAAGAATGTGTAATCCTTCACTCATCCATTGCCACTAGCATTGAGTATAGCACTGACAATACACTCGTCCTAGCTTGATCTGAAAAACCTTCTATGTATATCATTCTATACATATCTACATATACATTATGTAAATATATTACATACATACAAGTATGTGCATACGATAGAACTTATGCTACTGCTTAGTGAATTCCTTGGCATTTTCCAAAGTAATTTTGCTATTTCTGTTGCATTACATTTTGTTTCGTTTAGTTTGGTTTGGTTTTGGTTTTTTATTTTGTTGTTGCTTAGCTTTATTCTCGTCGTAGTTGTTTTCTCGACCTATGCTCCTGCTCGGCCAACGACGATGACGACGACGACGACGACGGCGGTGCTGAAAGTGACGATGGTGAACGCCGATGACATTAGCAACAATAACAAAAGGAATTATTCGAAATAGTGTTGCCATAACAGTTTGTGTTGCACTTTGGCGCACAAGAACAGAATAGATAAACGATTTCCACAGCTGTGCGCTGCTTATGTGCAGATATAACGCTCGAGTAAAGCCTTAAAGCGGCCGACACAGGCAGCCAGCGAAGAGAGAAAACGAGAAAATCAATAGAAAGCCAAAAGACAAACAAACAACAGAAACACTTTGCGACTAACATGGCAGCCCAATGATGAGACGCCGCATAATGGCAAAGGGCTGTTGTTGCGATTCGCACGCAGCCGCCGCGTCCACCCAAGGACGGCGAACAGACAAACTTAGCGACGAGAGACAGACTTGGCGCTTAGGTCATTTGCCTAAAAGTTCGATATGCATTTCCATTCTTGCTGCATGGCGAGTTTGTAACAAACCGAAATCTTACAAATAATGCCAATATGTAATCACGCACTTATGCACGCATGCAAGAGATTTAAAGCAGCGGCGCAAGTTGTACCCTGAGCCAAAATCTAACAAATCGGCAGAAATACACTTGTATGTATGTACATACATATGCACATATGCATATTATATGTTAATAAAACATTTGTGAATTTAATTGTGTTTTGGTATTTTCCTTAGCAAAAAAAAACTTATAATACGACGATTTACAGAATAATGGATTTTCACTCTGATATTATTGTTACTAAATATGCAATTAGCAATCATGTTTACCCCAGCTTTATAGCTGCTGACGTCTACAAGACGTAAAAAAAATCAACTGGTTTCACTTTTATATTAATAATAATAATATATAATTTTTTTGGTCTTTAAACAGAAAAATCGCTCTGCAGTTATCGCATGACCATAAGCACTGCAAGCACTTGACCAGAGAATATAAAGAAACAGACCAGCCCGTCCGAACTCCTGTGGTTGTTGTATAAAGCAATTGACGCAATGACATTTTATAAAGCGCTCTCTTTTGTCTTCCTGAATTTACATCATTATACTGCAGTCGACAATCCAATCAACAGAGGACGCTAACACATAATGTAAAAAGCTATTGTTTCACTCAGTTTCTCGCTAGAGGGCATGGATTGACGTCAAAGCGCTATTGTATAGTTGCCACCAATCTTTCCACAACAAAATACAGAAACAAAAATTTAATCCAAATTACAGAAATTACGCGCTGCTATCACACTCTCACCATAAGATATGGGATGCTAAGTTGCGCAACATTGGATTCCACAATCAGCTGTATACTACAAAACATGCAGAATAAGGAAAAACTCATTGAATGCGTCAGCCATAACAGAATGTTTTACGACGTTGTACAAAAGCTTTAGCATTTTCAAAATCAACATCTACGCGCCAAGTAAGCAAACGTATGTCAAAAACTTACGCAACATGATTTTAAAGTGCGTAAGCGCTTCGCGCATGCGAAAAAACGCACATGTATTTCAACCAAAAACAAAAAAAAAGCATTCTCTAAAAACTGTATGAAAACAACAAATTCAGGAAAATTTAAGCACCTTGGTCAAAGTATTCTGCCTATCCTCAATCAATGTCAAAATTTTCGCGCATTCCGGTTGGTCCGAAAAAGTTCATCCGTACAAAAATTAAGTACGCATACTAAAAAATGGCAGCTCTGAAGCGGAATAGAGTTTGCAGAGCTCAGAAACCATTCTTTCTCACTCAAGCACTAGCATCTCTCTCTGACGCAAGGCCCGCGCTTTTTACCGAGTTTGACACAATTTTTTGTATCAAGAAGAACGTTTACGACACGGCATAATTTATTTACAGATGAGCAGCTCGGCAAAAAGAGTTTTGTCGCCTATTAAAGTGGAATTTGACAATGAAGGAAAGAAAATTAAACTGGAAGACAATGGCAAAGTAACTGAGATTGAGCCTGTGCCAAGTGAGAAAGAAAACTTTGATTTTCTTTTCGAAGACGACGATGATGATTTTGAGGCACTAGCTACGGTGACCGCGAATAATATAGAATGCAACGTCGATGTTGAACAGGAGCTACAGCTCGATCTAACCGCGTGGCAGAGATGTGTTGTTTTGGAGATAGAGCGGGAACCTAAAACATACGACCTTGTGCTCAAAGTGCAAGGACAAAATGTAGATTCGGATAAAACTACACCGGCGGCTGTAGCCAAATGCCATCTGCAAGGGCCCTGGAGTCAAATGCATGTTACAATAAATGGTGTGGTTTCCCTGCAGGCAGTGTGGAACAAAAACAAAAACGCTTATGTTGTGAGCAAGGATCATGGCTATTGTGTTACTAATCCTGACACACTCATATCGGGTACGACCGTCGTGGGTTCGTTGTTCTGCCGACGCAAGGCTGTACTGCAAGAACGCTTCCGTGGTATAGACACAAACAGCAAAGTGGTAAGTAATTAAAAATATGCAAAACAATGCCGACTTTTAACTAGCTATTAAATGGTAGATGGTTGTAGGTTCCTTGGTGCATGAGATGTTTCAAATAGTGCTTGCGAAGCATTTGAAAACTTCCGCGGAAATACATAAAACCCTAGAAGAACTACTCCACTCGCCACAAATCGCCTACATGCTCTACGAGAGCCAGCTCACGCGTGAGGATGTCTTGCTAGAGCTAAAACAATTCGTGCCAAACATAGTATCTTTTGTCTCGCAGTACATTGTAGGCAAAGAACCGGCGGTGGTGACCCCGGAGATGTTCCAGGGCCGCATAACGGAAATCAAAGACATTGAGGAGAACCTATGGGTGCCCCAACTGGGTCTCAAGGGCAAAGTAGATGTGTCAGTGTGTATTCACCGTGGACGTAGACGCAATTTAGGGTTCCAACCAACCGTCACACAGAGTGCCATTCCGCTTGAATTAAAAACGGGACGTGCTTCATTCTCCTTGGAGCACAAGGGGCAACTGATGCTTTACCACATGATGTTAAATGTCATCGGACGGGACATCGATTCGGGTCTGCTGCTTTATTTGCGCGAAGGTATAATGCGTGAAGTGCACAGTTCACGCAATGAACAACGTGACCTCATCGTGCTGCGCAACGATTTAGCACACTTTCTAACACAGCCGCCGCATCTAACTTCTGAACTTGGTGAGGACAAGTTCACACAGCCTTTCGAATTGCCGGAGCCGATTTCACACCACAGCGCATGCAAGTCTTGTGCGTATGCGACAATTTGCAGCAGTTTCTGTAAAACGGATCCAACACTAGAACTGCATGATAAGCATCCCCTACGCAAAGTAATGCAGGAATCGCTGGCACACTTAGACTCACACCAAAACTATGCCTACTTCATTCACTGGTGCGGCCTGTTGTCGCTCGAGGAAAAAGAAACTCGCAATAGTAGTCATTTGCGGGCACTCTGGACTGAAACAGCTGCAATGCGACAGCAACAGGCACGTGCTGTCTGCGGTCTTCGATTGGACTGTGGCGCAACGACATCACCGGAAGCAGGAGCATCTGGAGTGTCGCGTTTCTTACACACATTCGTATTGACCGACACTGATCCAAAGGACTTGACATTGAGTGGCGTAAGTGAATAAATACTGTTGGATTATCAGTTTGTCAAAATGTTTTCATCTGGTTACTAGTTCGATGTGGGTGAGTACGTCATCATCAGCATTGACAAGCGTTTGGCTATTGCCGCTGGCTGCATTCATAGCATGGCTCGACGAAGTGTTACTATTAGTCTGGAGCGCGATCTGCGACAAAACTATTCCACAGAGGAGTCCTTTATTATGGATAAGCATGAGTCGCAGAATTTCAGCGTATTTAACTACACCAATCTCGGCCTGCTGATCGAGAATACTAAGCGAGCGGGTGAACTGCGTGACATTGTGATTGCACGCCAGCCACCAAAGCACCACAAAGTGTTGCCTAAAATAATCGCAACAGAGGGCAAAGCACTGCTACAGGAACTGAACAATGTTCAAGTTAAAGCTGTCATCAAGGCGTTGACCACCGAGAGCTATATGCTTATCAAAGGTTTGCCGGGCACAGGTAAGCACACTTTATTCAGAAAACGCATTTGACTCACTGTTTTTATTTTTTTTTACTGTCTTGTCAGGCAAAACTCAAACGCTGGTTACCATTGTGCGTCTGCTGCAACTCATGCGTAAAACAGTTCTAATCACCAGTCAAACGCACTCGGCTGTGGACAATCTGCTGCTGCGCTTGTTGCCGTACAAATTACCAATGCTGCGGCTTGGTTCCTCGGCACGCGTGCATGCCCAGTTGCGCCAGTGCAGTGAGTCGGAATTGGTGCAAAATTGTCACACGGAATCGGAACTCGCCGCCCAATATGCAGCCTTTCCCATCGTAGGTGTCACCTGCTTGGGTATGACACACCCCATCTTTCAGCATCGTCGCTTTGATTTCTGCATTGTCGATGAGGCTACACAAATCATGCAGCCGACCGCATTGCGTCCACTTTTCTTTTGCACCAAATTCATACTAGTTGGCGACCCGGACCAGTTGCCGCCGGTGATACGTTCGCGTGAGGCACGTCAAAGAGGCGCCGACATATCGCTTTTCCAACATTTGGATACCGAAGCGGCCACGGCAGTTCTGACGCTACAATACCGCATGAACCAAGCGATAACCAAACTGGCCAACGAGTTGACCTATCACGGTGCCCTGAAGTGCGCCACAAATGACGTGAAGCTGGCCACCATGCAATTGAAGCAGGTACCAGAAACCGGCAAGGAAAAGTGGATGCTACGCGCATTCCAGACACATATCGAACAGTCGGTGCTGCTACTCGACACCTTGGACTGCGCTGATCGTTCATACGCGTTTGCCAGCACTAGACACAGCAAGACCTGCGCGCTCATCGAGCAGACCTACGCGTTGGAGGCAGCAGAGCCCAATGCACCCACACAGAAGTTGTCGCGCCGGCGTATTGCCAAATATACAAATTATTGTGACGCAGCCATTGTCTTTCGCTTGGTGCGCCAACTGCTTGCGACCGAATTCGCAGCGGATCGTATTGGTATTATAGCGCCGTACCGCGCACAGGTGGAATTGCTGCGCAAGTTGGCTACACAATGGGCTTTACTCTATCCGAATCTGGACTTTGCGCACATCGAGGTTAACACCGTGGATCAGTACCAGGGGCGCGACAAGGACATCATAATTTATTCGTGCACAAAAACGGGGCAAGTTGACGTCAAAGACATGGAACGTTCGCGCGAAAACGAAGTGCTTGGCGATCAGCGCCGGTTAACTGTGGCCATTACGCGTGCCAAGCACAAGCTCATCATCATTGGCGATGTAAACTGTCTGCAGCAGTACAGCCCCTTCCGCCAGCTGTTTACGCATGTTCCGGCCGTTTGTCGGCTGCAGCTGCAGGACCAAAAACTCGGTTTCAGCTGGCAGACCTTGCTCGATGAACTCGGTACTGTGATTAACAACTAAAGCATGCCAGGTATGCGCTTGCCAATTGTTTGCTGTCTTATTAATGTCGCTTAGTTCTAATTACCTTCATTTTTTTTTATGGGATAATAAGTCAGAATATACATTTATTATAGGAAAGTCACTTAACGTTGCTTGAACCTACGATTATTTTTAAATTGTTCATATTAATTTATTACAACTTTTTTTGTCACATTCTATTGAACGGAAGTATTTGTTTTCATTGCACGGACTTTGCCAAGTTTAGTGCGCCATCCTTCTTCTCGCTGCTTGCTGCTTGTAGGCAGAGAAAATCTGTTCACTTATTGCCAGCAGATTGCGTCGGAGGAGATTGTGCGGCAAGTGAATACGATTTTGCCGGTTCATGACTCTTGACTGCCTACAGCCGATAGACGATAACCGCCTTTGCATTTCAAGTGCATGCACACCATCGCCGCCACCACACCGGCCATGGCGTGATCGTGGCGACAACGTGTACAAACGACGCTGTCGCTGCTGCCGCTGCCATTGTTGATGAGTTTGGCGCGTGCATGGAATAATATCGCCACAACATTTCGTTTGGGTCTGCGTTCGTTGCGTCGTTTCGGCTGCGCTTGGTTGTGTGCAATACAGCTGCGGCATCGACAGCAGCGGTGGCAATGGCAGTGGCAGTGGCAGCGGAATCAACCTTTTGTGCAGCGCACATCATTGCGCGTGCATAGACGGTTCACACGTACGCAGTGTGTCATTTGCGGCGCATATAATGCACAAAAGCCTTTTTAATGGCATATGTGCCTGGCAAACGCTGCTGAGCGCTTTTCGCTCTGCCATCTGCGCTGCGTCTCTTCACACTGTCTGTCAGTCTGCTCGGCGGTTAGCCAATTAGGGCCCAAGTGGTTAGCTCTGCGTAGCACGTTGTTTGCGGAACAAAGTGTGACAGTTACAACACGTCGTATCTTTATCATCGGCTTGCTTATATGCCGATATGCAGTGCAAAGACTTCGATGGTAACAGCGGCTTTCCCCTCGTTTTCTTCATCGTCATTCTTAAAACAAACAACAAAAGCCGTGAAATATTTGGCATTCGTTTGCGTTGTCGATGACAGCATTTAATGTTATTATGTAAACATTTGAGCAGCGCCCCAACAGGTACAGTAATAGCGAAAACAACACAGCAGGCAACAAGAAATCGGCTAAACCCAAATCAAAAAAAAAAAAAAACATGCATTTACACACCAACCGTTATTGATGGCATCACAGTGTGGACCTGCTACTGCTGCCAAACAAATTCCTCAATTCGTGGAACGTAAAGATAACAGCAATGTGATGCCTGCGCTTATCTCCTGCTGACTAATACCAGATGGAGGATACATTTTTTTATTCTGCGCCGTAAAAGCTGTTGTATAATAAACACTCAGGGGGGAAAGATTAGAGAAAGGGACCAGCGATCTTGACCAGGTATTTTGGTGTATTTCGGTTCATTTTCTTTTTTTATTTTTTTTTCTTCTCTTCTTTGCTGCAATTACTATCGCAGTTGTATACAACAATTGGCAAACCGCTTATTATATATAATGCTTTGCGTAGATTTTTTGGTAAAACGTTGTATGCGTCGCGGCCGCACCGCGTCCACTTCTTTTCCTTTGTTTTTTTTTTTTTTTTTTCTGCCTTTATCATAGCGGATTGTTGGAAAACCAAGCAAAACCACATATGAACAGTTGCTAATTTGGCACCGCTACACTATAATAACAACAATAATAATTGAAAATAACAACTACAAAAAACCCCCATTAAATAAAAGCAAGTTAATTTTATTGTTAATGGCGCGTGTATGCGTTAATAAAGTGCCAAGTGCATGAAAAAAACCAAGAGAAAACATAATATAACAAAAAAAAAAAAAAAAAAAAAACAAAGCAAAACAATGTTAAATGATGAGGTAACATCTTGTATGAGCGTTTCAACTGCTGCTGGGTAACGCGAACTTGTGTGAACTTCGAAGCGGAATGCATGTTATGCGTCTGCAGGTGTGAATTCGCATTTTTCTAGAACGCTGCTGCTGGGCCCTGTTATACATAACGAAACAAAAGACTTAAGCAGCGAACTTGTGTGTTTCTGCTGTAACCGATATTCAACAAACAACGGTGCATGTATAATTTTTGTTGTTGGATCAGTTGAATTTGCATATAAACCACTTCAAAGGACAAACAAATAACAGTCACTTAGCAGCGCCGTTTCATTGCCATTATGCTGCGCTGTTAGGCGGCTGTTAATGTTGGCAGACAGCGTACACCCAACACGACGGAGACACACGTGCGGCAGGGCACCAGCCGCGCACAGTGCGCATGCACGTCGCTTACATTTGTTGTAGCGGTGCGTTCGTGGTCTAGCGAGTGTTGGCTAACTGGTTTCTGGCTTGGCTTGGTTTCACTTCGGCAGCGCGTTCGGCAATGGCAGCAGTGTCGGCCTCAGCTTTGGCGCTGTTATGCTGCGCTGTTAACTATCGTGGCGGCTGTTAGCTGCCGCCGTCTTTCTTGGCGAAACCCGCTTGGCAACGCCAATTTGGCCATAAGTGAATTTAGTGCAACGGCGACTCTTAAACGGTATTGTTGGCTTAGCGCCTCCTGCAAGTGCCCAAAAGCGTACGTCTCAACGAGTAAAACCGACAGCAAAGATTCGCGCATAAAAACATTTATTTTTTTTTTTTCGTAAATTTTTTTTACGTGGCTTAAAGGAACGTACGCAAAAATCACGTTAAGTGCAAAGTAAGCGCATTCACTACATTACAACAACAAAGCGAAATTAGTAATGTTAAATAAGAGCGAGTTAGCAAAAATAAAAACAAAAAGATATAATAAAATGCACAAAGTAATGTTCGAGCAGAAAATGTTTGAAAACAATTTTTTCATAGTTGAAAAAGATTTCAGCCATGGCTTAGTAAATTATAGCATTAGAAATGGTATGCCACCGCATGTGCATGCGAGTGTTTAAAGTACTTTTTTTTTTGTCTTGTTTTTTTTTTTCTTTTTTTTTTCTTTTTTTTGTTGAATAAAGTTTTAACATTGTTTTTGTTTGATTGTTTTGCGGCTTTGTTATGCATTGCGCATGTGTAGCTGCTTTTCTTCGGCTGCTTGCTCGCCATGCGAAAGCAAAAGTGCTCCACTTGCAGTCACTCTCAGCGCACTTTTCCAAGTCGGATTTTTCTGCATTATAATTTCTGTTTTGCTGCATTTTCTCATAATGTGATTTGTGGGTGAGCGTTGCGTAAATGCAATTATGCTCGGCTCATTTTACTTGCTCTTGCCGATTCGCAGGCAAAGTGTTTTTATCTCATTTCTCACTGTGGATAAACTCCACAATTGTGCCAGTCATACATTTGCCATGCCAATCTTTTGTCATTGCACGTCTCCTCTGTTCGGACACTTTGAATGCAATGACACGGCCCACACTGTAGCAGCACAGCTCAGGCCATAAGAGAATGATCTCAGACCGTACACAGTCTTACCTAGAATTTGAATTAAACGCAAGACATGTATTTATGTGTATTCTTCTTTCCCCTCTCGCGCAGGTATTTTCTTTGTGACAGTTTGTGCATTTCATTTAAAAAAAAAAAAAAAAAACGGCATATCGAAATTCTACAACAGTCGAAACGCAGCAGTAACAAATAAAATAATTCAAAAATAAGAAAAGCAAAGCTTAAACGACAAATACGAAAACCCTCCGCTGCTGTGAACGGAACTGTCGAGCAGCGGCCCAAAGGCACAGTCGCTTACAGTTACAACAACGACTGCAACAACTCCGCTATAGATCAGGTCAAATACGTTGGCAGAGGAGCGAAACTAACAAGCTCCGAAAATGCTTCCGGTAAGTAAACGCAATCACTTAAATACATCATTTTTTTTTTGTTACTGGTTTTGTTTGTTTAAACAAATTAAATACGTGGAGCGCGTTTTGACGTTTAGCATTTAATGCACAAAAATGCAAACGACAACAACAGCAACAATTAAAAAAAAAAACAATCGCATTCTCAACGATCACTAAACGGAAAAAAAAAGTCTTTTGTTGCCATTCAGCTGACGCCGCTAGATCTGCTGGCGCCTGGACTGCTTAGACTTAATCTCGTTTGCATTGTTGCTGCGCAGGAAACATTGTCGCAGTTTCCTGCACATACTCGTGTGCACATGCTGATACTCGTAGACCCCAATACATAATACATATGTACGTGGGTATGTACGAATGTCGGTCTGTGTACCCTAAAATTGCCTTTTTGATCATTTTTAGACAAGTTTACTTTGTGCGCAATATTCAAACTGATTATGTTGTTATTTTTGTTGTGGTCGCGGTTGATATTGTTGTTATTGTTGTTGTTGTTGTTATTATTATTATTGCACTAATTATTTTTGATGCAATTTTTAAACAACTGTATGTGTTTTCGTTGCTCTTTTTTTTTTTTTTTGTTATTTTTTTTTGCTGTTTTTATTAACGAAAACAAGTTTGACTTCTATTATATCATGCGAGCTGAATCGCCAACGTACGAACGAATTGCGTCAGGAGTCCATGATTTTTCTTTGACCTCATAAATGCGCATACATTTTCCGCTCAAATCAACACAATGCTGGTTTTTCTTTTGTTGTTATTACAATTTCTTTCTTGTCTGGGCTTAAGTCATCTGTGCTTGTCTTTTCTTTTTTGCTTACCATCTATCGACTGCCTACAATTTTATTCCGATTTCGATGCTGACTGCTTGCCAAGCGGCGCCAGCAGCTGAGATTTCATAATTGTTTTCGATAGTAGATCTCTGCCTGAAGACTCGCAAAGTAACCAACGAAAGGGAAAAGACGTTTTTGCTCTTTCTGCAGTCGAAAGGTGTAGACAGCTAAAAAAACAAAAAAAAACCTTATGACCTTGGCTGTATTTACAAAACGGGAAATACTCGTATACGCTGAGGCAACCAGTTTGCCACTTTGCCAGAGATCACGTTGATCACAGACGGCCAGGATGCGTTTCGTAAAGCAAGAAACAATGAGGACAATCACGAATATTTACAGCATATCACAAGTGCAAACGAATCAGCCGCCAGTCGGCGATTTTATTAAGGAAGTGAATACGTGCTTCATTGTTTAGCAGTCAAAACGAGATTTTCCAAAAAATATTAAAATTAAACTAAATAATCAAAAAAACGAAACGTATTAAAAATAAAAGTAATACTAAAAGCAAACCAACGCTATATAATTTTTGTCAACAGGTTTTACGAGTCGCACGGTCATCGATAGTTCGTGTTCACATTCGTATTCACATTCGCACTCGCATTCACTTCATCGCTGTTCTATTCTTTTGTTGATCTGAACATATAAAAAAAAATAGAGTCGCGCGATGCGACGCGGTCGAATAAGCTTCCATCCACATATTTGGCAATTGTCATTATGATGTTATTCAAATTCTTGCCTCCAAAGGCAGATCACATTGCTCGGCGCAAAAATTCGTAAAGGTATAAACTGCTACTGGCAACCGGTTTCCTGCCAGCGATTCTGCTTTACTTGCATTGGCAATTGCTTAATTAATTAAATATTTTTAATGCCAACGTTTTTAAAATTTTTTTTCGTTCTGTTCTTTTTTTTTTGTTTTTTATAATTCGAAAATCCGCATAGTTAATATGCCATGAATTAGATGAGCTTAAACCGGTAAGAACGAAAAAAAAACCTTTTATTATGGCATATAAAAACGGAAATGAGTCAAACTGTGGAACGAGATGTGTGTAACCTCAGCACTCCACAGTCATCACACCATCGGTTGGTTGTCATTGATCGTTTTTGTGTTCAGAATATACGGAATAGTTAGCTAAATATGCAAAACATATCCTTGTACCTGTGGCCGTGCACTCTGTGTTCAGCTAATCAGCATGCATAGCTCAGTGATATGTCAGCTCAGCATCGGCTCTGTCCGACTGAAGCCAACTGCAGCCGACTTTCATAACGCAATGCGTGGCCAAACTATTGACACCTATCGCCTAATGAACGTCGTCACCATGCTAATTTGTGTCGTAAGTGAAAAGCTTTTGGCACGATGTCCGTGCATTACGTGAATTGAGATGCGACTTATGTATTTACTACGAGTAAAAATAAATGACTTCCCTAATTGGCATCTCTTGGGCTGTCGATTTGTACAATTCGAGGCATGCTGCGAATAACTTTAACGCAAATGAGAAAACACTTTTACTTTTAAACAAATCAAATTGCGATTTCTATTTCAATTCAAAGCAGCAAAAACACAAAAGCCTATTATTGGCGACCGACCGACGTCTGCAAAAATATTTCTGTGATGATGCTATAAAATGTGATTTATGCTACAAATAAAAAATGGAAAAAGGAAATAAATTTTACTTAATCCAAGTAAGGCAGTAAATACAGCAACAGTAACAAAAACAACAACAACAACAGCAGCAGCATGCTCTGCATGCACTAGGCGGCATAGCGTTGTCCATTTGTTTTACTGTTTCACAGCCGACTTTGGTACAGAAAATGCAAAAGCAAAAACAAAAAAAAAAAACAACTGAATTGTAAGCAGATTCACTTTCAAGCACGCACGCACGCACGCTTAGTTAACAATTCACAAAATCACGCGAAGGCACCAACGCAATCTCGGATCTAAACTTGCAAACTTGCCGTCGCTGCCTCAGCCGCAGCCGCAGCCGCAGCCGCAGCTTCAGCTTCAGCTTCTCTGTAAAAACTTGTCATGCAAATTGTTGAAAAGAAAAAAAAAAAAAATAAAGACGCGTCGCAACGTGAAGCGACTTTTGCGCAGCTCCAAACGCGTTTTGGCACTATGCTCTTGTCTATTGTAGTTGTTGTTGTTGTTGCTGTTATAATTGCCATTGTTGTTGTTGTTGTTGTTGTGGTTGATTTTGTGATTTTATTGTAGATTTATTTAATTTAAATATGGCTTCGAACAAGTTTTACGAATTTCTGCTTTTTATTCCTATTTGCGACAAGTGCCTTCGGAATAGCAAAACTGATTTGCTACTATTGAAATTTGTAGTTTTGTTTTTGGTTATTTTGTATATGTTTTTGTTGTTTATTTTGTATGTTGTATCTTTTTATTACATATTATTTGACGTTGAGGAAGAAGGTGTTGCTAGTGATGAGGGCGATGCCGCTGCTTAAGCTGACGCAGATGAGTTGATGTCATTTGAAAAATATTTTATTTTTATTGTCGATTATTGTCTTCGTTGTTCTTGTTGTTGTTGTGATTATTTTTTATGTTCATTTCCTATAAGCAAGACACTAACACCCAATAAGAAACCGTGTTAAGGCCTTCAATTGTTTGACGATGCATTCAACACATTTTTTATTTATTTTTTTTTTTATTATTATTATTATTTTCTTTTTTGTTTTCAGTTGTTTGTTAGTCATCTGCTTCTGTTTGTCCTTAGGGTCACATTAGGTACACGAAGATATTACGTATACGCCGCATCTAATTACATTGTCAAACTGAACCAGCATTCACACACAGAACGCAAATATTACTGATGCGCTATTTTATGTAATCACATGCATCCTATACAAAGTTGCATTTCAGTTTCTTACATATGTATGGATGTATGCGTGTATGTGTGTTGCTGTTGCGGACAACTACAAAGATGCGAGCCTGTTGCGTTGATTATTTTCGTTTCTACATGTAAAAAGCTACAACATTAAAATTTTTAAATTCAACCGGAAATTTAAGCAATACTCGCAGCAGAGTCTGAATAAATTGCATTAATTTTGTTTCTGTTGTTGCTGCTGCTGTTTGCCGTTGCTATGCGGGCGCCATACGTTATATCAAGTTTGAGTTTTTTCTTCGTTTTTTTTTTCTTTTCTTTTTCATGCAGTTATTGTACAAATAATTTTAAGTGAAGCGAACATCACAAGCAAACAACTCCACAAACACAAAACAGCAACATTCCCGTACATACATACAGACATAAGTACAGTGTATCGTGCTTGGTTATGGCAACGACGTGGGTGCCAAAACTGTTGACAAACGATTCTCAGCAGCAATGACAATGAACTGCCTTGACGCATCGTAAGCCATCGCCAAATGAAAACAAAGAACAATTGAATTAATACACAATGGTAAAATACTCGCACATTAAACTCAAAGGCACATAATCTTTCTCTCTTTCTCGCTCTGCTTCTGTGTCTGTGTCTGTCTCTGTCTCTGTGGTTTAGCAGACAGACCGAGTAGGTAGACACGATTGCCATCTTCAAAAGCAATGATTGACATTAGCGACTCCTAATATGGCAAGCATCTTGGCAGCGAATCAACAACAGCTTATACAAGTAACTGGGGGTTGGCCGAGTAACCGCATCTTATGCAAAACCGAAAGGAAAGACGCGTTGTGATGCATTTGTGTTACACATGGCAATTGCCACAGTTTTCGATCCATCATTTGTGACCATTGCTGCAAGTTTCAATCATTTACCGTTAGCCCTGTTCGTCTTGGTTTAATTGCCTGTCTATCTCGCTGTCTGTCCGTCTGTCTGTTTTAATTATTACTTGATGCGGTTGCGCATACTTTTATAAGTTCATATATTATAAACAAATTCATTAAAATTCCATCGGTTTGCTACTTTATCATTTGGCCTTTGGCCTTTTGCACATTTTCAAAAGCAAAAAAACAAAGAAAAAAATCATCAAAAACCCCAACTACAAATTAATAATAGTATTTCTACCGGTTAGCTGCAATACCAACAACAACAACAACAACAATAACAACACTACAAAAACCAAAAATAAATTAATAAAAGACTGAAGCAAATGCGACACAACTAAAGAACGAGATAGAGATAGAGAGCAGGAAAAAGATATAATACATGTAGACGCAACATCGCAAGATATTTTAATGCAGCTGTCACAGCATTTTCGTTCGAGGGAGCGAGCCGGGTGGGCGGATGTGCAGGTGCGCGTTCTTAGCCAACCACTTTGCACACATCCATGGCTTGTGCAAGCAGCAGTCGAAATGCGAAAACCCGAATACTGCGTCTGCCAGTCATCCTCATATCCGCTGCTTGCAGCAGAGCAGCGCCAACGTCGGCGTCATCACTTGATGTTCGTCGTTTTATTCCATTATTTACGGGTATTTATTAATACGTTACATATTTTCATCGAAATTGCAACTAAAAAACATGCAGAAACAACACAAATATCACAGCAAGTGCAGCGATGGCTATGCGCGCCTGTGTGTGTGTGTGTGTGTGTGTGTGTGTGTGAGTATGAGTGTTTCGATTAACCGTTGTATGCATGCAGCAGCCAATTTCATCGCAATATTGCAAAATGCTTGTTACGTATGCGTTTGGCAAATGAAACGGCAAAGAGAAAACCTCCAGACAAGCTGCACACACAGTGTCCGACATAAGCATGGGTACACTTGACAAATTAAAGCGAACATTTTGCACAGCACTGTAGGCATTCATATATGCGAAAAGTCAACTGTTCGATTTACGCTTAAGCCGCCTGCATGTCTACCTCCCTAGCCACCTGATGGACTGGCTACCAGCCAAACTGCCAACCAAGCCCAGCAGAGGCTGGCCTACTCCCCCTTGCCCGCCCAATTACTGAATTGCAGTTGCACAAAGTTGTTTCGACTTTTGATTTCGATGCTTTGTTTAATCATTTATTTACGTTTTTCTTTTGTTTTTCGCTGCATTTATCACTTTTTGCGCTCATATCCGTTACAGCTTCAGTGCGTTGCTGGTTTGTGGTTTTTTTTTTTTTTTTTTGTTGCTAGGTCAATTCTTTATTATTTTTTGTATTGCTTTTTTAAGATTTTATTGTTTATTGTTCGAGTTGCTGTAACTGCTGTGGCTGTTATTTGTTATTGCTACTTTATATTTTTCACCCAGTTTCTTTCATTCACTTTAAACACTTCTCCAAGCGGCGCGATTCGATTCGTGTCGTGGCGGCTTCAGTAAGCGGCTTACGGATGGTTAACTGCCAACCATAATCAGGCACCATGTGCACATACACACAAGTATATGTATATATGTATTTGCGAGTACTTATATGTATACATAGCTAAATTAATAAATGTCGCTGGTGTATGTATGTAAGTGTGTGTGTATGTGTGTACGCTTATTATATATTATTAATATAGATTCTTGTATGAAGGTCAACAAGTTTATCTCATGCCCGCCGTACTTCACGCTTACTGATGTGTGTAACTAAGTCGGCTTGGCTGTCTGTCTGTCTGTCTGTCTGTCTGCCTGTCTTTGTATGTGAGTAAAAAATTCGATCAGCCTTTTGTTTTTGTTTCTTTCTTTTAACTGTACATTCTTTTTGTTTAGTATCGAACTCGTTTTCAATGTTGTCGTAATTGTTGTTATTATTACTGTTGTTATTGCTGTTGTTGTTGTTGTTGTTGTTGTGAGATGAACACTGCTTACGAATTGAAATTGATATTGTATCGCACTATACAGCGCAAATACATATGTACATATGTATATACACACAGCCTGTATCTGCAATATATACCGTTATTAATAGCGAATTTACACAATCTCAATGGTCAGATGCGTGTGAGCATGGAATTCGCCTTAAGAACCGTTCCCTTCACCAGAGTCAGAATGTTGGAGCAACTTGTGCAAACTCTCAGCAGCGGCAAGCGCCCGCATAATTGAGCGCTTGCCACGAGCGGCTTTGACCAACCGTCATGAATTGCAATTCTACGAACGTAGATACACTAAACACCGCAAAAATTGTTAGCTGAGCGAATAAACACTACGTGTGTGTGTGTGTGTGTGTGTGTGTGTGTGTCTGTGTGGCATGTAAATAAATCATGGCGCACTCGCATTAGCCTTCGATTGTGCAAATGCAGGCAAATTTGTGGTTGCATGTGCGAATGAGTAATGCACAGCTTTTGCTTTTGATTTTGTTGCTTTTGTTTTTATTGTCGTTGTTGTTGTTGCTGCAATTAACATTGCATACTTTGCTGACAGCCAATCAACGCAAATCATAGCCAATCGAAGTGTATGGATTTTTAATTATTCGCGACTCGAGTGAGGAACTCAACTTGAACCTGAGCGTTTATGCGCCACTGATGCAGTAAAAGTAGCAAAAACTTACTATAATCAAACAATTGTACACTTGCCGCATTGAGTGCTTTCGGAAATCGAAGCAAACAAAATTGAAAGTAATTTTACTTTTCGGAAATAAAAATGTGAAACCAATTCAAAGCTCAAACAAAATAAAATAATCATATGTTTGCTGATGAATTTGTTAAAAACAAAAAGAAAAAAAATTCAACCACACACAGCAGCAAAATACTGTGAAAAAGACACGAAAGTTGAAGAGAGAAAAAAAAGAAAAGAAAAAGAGAAAAAAAAAAACAACGAATTACATAATGAAAAGTGACTGTTTGGGTGCGCTGCGCTGGTTCGGCACTTGGCGGCGGTTCGCACTTTGTTACCGAGTCGTGGCTGCGCGTCCATGTAACCGAGCGTCAAAGTGAAGCAGCCAACAAAGAAGAAGAAGAAATCCAAGTCGATGGCATAGCAATGCGCTCCCTACGCAGTTGACTCTTCGTTGGCGGGGTCTTGACTCACATCCACCGCGGCATGACATAATTGGTTCAAAATTGCTTCTTTTATTTTTATTTTTTTTTTTTGCTTGTTTGTTATTTCTCTTTTTGTTTGTTTGTTTGTTGTTGTTGTTGTGGCTGTTGCTATTGTTTAGTTTTGTATAACATTTGCCGTTGCCGCACAGCACTTCTTTATTCATTTACTTATTTCGTTGGCTCTTTCTCTTTCCTTGATTATGGTGTATTGTATTGATTGAATGCAGTAACGGCGCTACTCTTGCACCAATGAACACAAAATGAAGACGTCGCCGAGTGTTGCTAATTTACACAAGGCCCTTTGTTAGAAACTGTTTACACAAACCGTTGGCAGCAGCACTTCATCAGTGGTTAGCGCATTTAAATTGCAATTACCATTAACGGCTCTTGACGCGCACAACGTTCGTCATCGTCATCGCCATTGCCATCAGCATCAGCATCAGTATCGCCATCGCCATCGCCATCGTCTTCGTCAGCGCCATCGTTATCGTGAGCATCCGCATCGAAGCTTGGCTCGATTTAAAGGCATTTACACACTTTCGATTTCACTTTGGAGTGCGTCACACTGGCTAGCTGCGTCTTCTTGGCTCTTGGCGCTCTTTCCTTGTCTCTTGCTCTGTCTGTGGCGAACTTTTTTGCTTTTTGGCTTTTTTTGCGGATTGTCGTTAATTGGTTAAAAACACACAACAGCAACAACCACAAAACAAAAACGAATCTAATTTGCTTACTTTCAGCAGCATTTCACACGCCTAACGTTTAGCAATTATTACCTAGAGTCATACGTATGTATGTATATAAATATGTATACATGAATGTATATGGTATATGTACGTATGTATGCAACTGTTAGCTCGTGCATAAGCAGAAGCTCTCAAGCAGAATATTTGCTTGCTGCGATCTGCAACGTGCATTTACTAGTCAACAGCTTCGAATTCGCCTCATGTCAGTTCAGTGCCACCCACTGCCAGATGTGTTAAGGATGGGGAAAGCCATTTGGAAAATCGAAAGCCAGTCGCTCAACATAAATTTCTAAAAAAATTAGATTTATCATTTAGCTGACATTCAAAAACAAATTGCGGCTTAACCGATAATAATTGCTTAAAATCCCAAAACAAAACAAACAAGAAAAAACAACAAACTTCAGTCAGTGCACAGACCGCAGACCAGAGGCCAAACTACAAAGACCCGCAGGTGTAGATGGGGTCGACGGGGGGAATGAGTGGCACGCGTTGCTGTTTGTGACACTTGAATTGCTGTTTGTTGTTTATGTTGCTGCTGCTCCTCCGCTGCTGTTGTTTGCATGTGCAGATGCTGTAATCAGGTACTCACTTGTAGTGCATCCCGAGTAGAAAGTCAAACAAATGAAGCTATATCATAAATTTCGAATTGAAACTCAATAATGGATATCTGCATGGCAACTGACATTTATGGCATACTGGTCTGTGTCTGTGTCTCTGCAGGCATACACATTTGTACACTTGTGCGGACGGTCAGACTTCAACTGTGGCCGGTTAACGGCACTTTGGCATGTCATTTATCATTAATAGAAGCATGTACACATGGTTTTCTGGTACTATTGCTATAGCAGCAGCATCAGCACACACACACACACCTCACACACTTAACACACACACGCACACGCTCACCCCACTCATCAACAATTTCAATTGAACGGCAACGGGCGGCGGCTCAGCGGTGGCAAATGCGAAAAGAAAGTCAGTGTGTAAATAGATTCGTAAACGAAGCTAATGAAAATTGTGCAGCATTTAAACAAAATCAACAACAAATAAAAACAAAAAAAAAACGTCTGCTGATTTCGAAGCAAAAACAATATATGCATGCACATAATAAAAACAATCGAAAAAGCAGCTAAGCATTTAAACGGCAAATACATTACAGTTGCTATTGTTGTTGTTTTTATTGTTGTTGTTGTTGGTATTGTATGAGCTTACATATAAATAGAAATTGTTGCCGCTACAACACGAACCACATAAAAAGTGAATCTTGCATCTGCACGAAATCAGTTGCAAAAAAAAAAAAAAAAAAAAAAAAAAACAAAAATAAACCCAAACACCAATAGAAAGAAAACCCAAGCAACTTTCATACAGCAGCGAGAAAAATTGACACAGAGACAGACAAATAGACAGATAGACATAGCCTAATAAATAGCAAGCTGCGAACAGATCTCATCTAATCCGATACGATTCGCACTTTACAAAATATTGCCACAATGAAGACTCGACTTCGGACTCGTTCATAGCCAAAAACGGCAAAATGTAAATCCGATTAATTTCAGCTGACTTTGCTTCAGTGAACAACTAACAAATTATATAGTAAAAAAAAAAAAAACTATTCCTAGATCAGGTAGTAGACCTACCACATAAGGTAATCCCATATGCATGCGTTATCCTGGAGGAGACTTGCGGATTGTGACCATGTTCCAAATTATTGGAGTTCTCTTGCACATTTATATATGTATGAGTAAGGGATTTATTTCTATGGAACGCAAATTCTTTGCAATTAAGGTATTTAGATATTATTGAAATAAAACTAATCCGAAATTAAATAAAAGTTCATTTGCAACACTGAGGGCCAACCATGGCGGCCATTTCCTTAACTAACGCTTCAAGCTTCATTAGGGAGTGGCGGCTGGTTCTTTTGGTTTTTTTCTTTAATTGGCATTTTATTGTTTTTACAATGACGTTACTGAGACTGCTTTGTTCACCTTTTTATGCGAATTATAATGTTCGCTTAATGCTAAAAATAAAATAAAAACAGAAAACTTTTGTCGCAGTTTCGTTTGGTTTCGTTTGCTTTGGTTTGGTTTCATACTTATGTATTCTTAGTGCGCGTGTTGGCATTTAGCGAAGATCGTAAGCAGAGTCTTCGTGAGTCATAAGAGCAAAGAATGATGATTAGCCCAAAGATTAAATTATATTTGATTATCTGAATTAATTAAACACTTCTGATTAAAATGCTTTGGTATGATATCATTCGAAACGAAATGCCTTCGCGCATAGAGAAGCGCTAAGAATTTTTAAGTAACCAATGAGCCAGGTCGAAATATTTTTAATTTTTATTTGGATTTAATCTGTTGTTTGTGTTGGCTGTTGCTAATTTGCATAACTACTCCAGCGAACCGACAGAAAACGCAAACTTTTAGATCAATCAAGCCACGAATCGTAAAGCACAGCAGCGTTAAGGTGAAGAGCGCACAGAGACTGGCTGACCGACGTTTAGACGGATACACGAATACACGAATAGACTAACAGGCTGATGCTGGCAGAGTAATTTTATTTTCTGTTTATCGCCAGCGGCAGCGCGCACTGAGCCATACGCCACGTTCCACAATGGCGGAGCTGACTTGAGTGGAAATAAGAACAAACGATTGCAGATTAAAATTCGCGCGAGCGAATTTGTGAAATAGCGCAGGATAATTGTGTGCATCCTTGCAGTAGCCACAGCGGCAATAACAACAATTATAACAGCAGCAACAACAACAGCAACAAGGTTTGCTGCGCATATTATTGACTTCGGTTGGAGTCGCTGCCCGGCTAGGCCAGCCAACATTATTCCGTTGTATTGCCCACGAATGAGCAGCAGTTCGAAACGTTTCGGTCCGAGTTTCTCATTAAAATGCCGCGCATAGTTTTTAGCAAATAAAACGTCCGTCATGCAGCAACAATGGCCAGCAGCAGCAGCAATTTCAACAGAAGGCGTTGTCCGGCGAGGGCGCTTAAGCTTAATGAAGCACTCGCACATATTTCCGTGTAGGAATGTGAACAGTTCCGCCGCATCCGCGCGCACAGTCCAGCGTTTTGGTATTTGAAACCATACTCGTGTAGTAGTGCCCATCATCCATTCCCAGACAAGTTAAAGTATTTTTGTTTTCGCTACACTGCAACTAATTAAACATTGTTGCCAAGTCCCAAGGCAAATGAAACAAAATTAAATAAACCTATACCCAAAAAAAAAAAACTAAAGTAAATCGAACCAAAGCAAAGCCAATGCTAATGCAGATCGAAGCCACGGTCTCTATGAGAGGCACTCAAGGCGAACTATAATGCCAGCGATGAACTTGAGATCGCAGTTCTCCTCACTTATTAAAAATGATATAGAGGCGTGTCAATCATTTGGGTTCACTTGAGGGCAGCCACAGCAAGGGTACAACGCAAGGGCATGCGGCAGGGAGAGGGCGGAAACCGACGTTTGTAATTCGTGAGTCGATGGTTTCAATTTTTTATTTACAATCCAATTTGTACAGTGTTGCCTTGAAAATGCATAGCTGACATCTTTGGATAATTCATACTTTCGAGGTAGCACTGTACACCTCAGATGACAAGTGGCAACATAATTAGTCTGTCATGGCATAGCTCATGTGGGCAACATCACGATGTCTGTCCGATCCTGAACGCATTTCTAACGCCACTTCGTGCAAATCTGACTTGTCTACTGGCCAAAAATGAAAATGGCCAAATGAAAACACTCCGAAAGTGGCGTCCCGATCGGACAGCATCCGGCGCAACTTTCGCTTTTAGTGCCACATCCAAAGCAACAGAGCAAAAGTTAACAGCTGAGTCGCAGAATTGCAAGAGTGCAGCGGCTCACAGATATGGCAATTGAATGAAATCATTGCACTGCGCGCATCCGCCAAAAATGGGCAAGACTCATTTTGGCACTAGTCATTTGGCAAACCGAACCGAACCGGGCGTTCACGGCACCAACGAGTCCACCCGAACTGATGCGAGTCCAGTCCAGTTCAGTCCAGTCTGGCTGGAGTCGAGTCGTGACGAGTTGAGTTGAATTGAGTTGAGTGACGTTGCGGCCAAACTGGATCGCTATTCCGAAAGCAAAGCAAATAAGAAACTTGGTTCATTCACACAGGCAACGCAGGAGTGCAAGTAACGAGAGGAAAACTCCATGCAGCCGCTGCACGATTTTATTGACATCTGCGAGTACAAGACAAGACAAGGCAAGACAAGAGCATGAAACGTACTTTTACAGTAAACCAACAAAGAAATGCTTAATTAGGAATTTACAAGGCAGTTTGGCATTTCGCTGCGCGAATCATCGGTGAGACGCTTAAGCTAAAATCCAATCAACTGTGAAAAGCGAAGAAGAAGAAGAAGAAAAGTTGTTGTAAAAAATATAAAAATAAAAACGCATCAAACTGGCATTCAACAAGCCGGCTGCTGACCAAGTGACCAAGAGTAGCACCTGAAGAAAGTTGGCGCTGGCGAAAAGGACTGATTTGCGTGTTGCCAATGTTGCTCATTTCATGGCAATTAACTTGTTAAGTTTTAATAAATAGTCGTAGATTTCGCATTTTTTCTACGATGACAACGCAAATAAACACTTGCATATGGTTAATAACAATTAAGCCAAGCAGCAATAGCAAAAACAAATCCGAAACAAAAGGAAAATCTAAAATTAGCAATTAATCTTGCATGTGAAAAACGCCAGCAGCCAGCTGAGTCAAGTCGAGTCGAGTCGAATCGAGCCAAGCTGAGTCGCCAGCAAAAGCAAAAGACAAACAAATCTGCAGAAATTCTTTTTCGCGCGTTCCCATTCCAGCGACCATGCAAAAATATTTTTGAAAATGCCTTTTGTCTTCGTTTTGCCTACCGTATACCGTCATCAAGTGCCAGCCTGCATACAAAATCCGACCGGGCGGACGGACAGACGGACGCTGCTGGTCGTTTGCTGATCCGTTGGTTATTCTGTTCTCTATCGCGGCATTCCCACAGCTGTCCGCACCGGAAAAACGAAGATAAATTATTTCTTTCAATGCTGACAGCCAAGTCACAAATAAACAACAACAACAACAACAAACAAACAAACGAATCTCAAATTCAAACTCCAACTGAAACTGAAACACCACAAGCAATAATAATATCAACAACATCAACAACATCACCAACAACAACAACAACAACAGCAGGCGATTCAGTAATGCAAAACAAGATCATCGGTGTTGCGTAATAAAGTGAAGTTTTATGTTTTCGTATTTCTGTTTGTATTTGTTTTCTTATTGGATAGACTCGCGCATGCATGTGTGTGTGTGCACGTGTGTGTGGTGTGTGTGCACGTGTGTGTGGTGTGTGTGCGTGTGTCTAAGCGTTCACTTGTTCATTATGCGGGTCAATCAATTCAGCAAGCAGCCAAGTTAAAGCGAAAGGTACGATGAATATTCCAGTTGTTTCAATTTGACTATGATGTGCTCCCGCTAATCTCCACACACACACACACACACACACACACACACACACACACACATGCATATACAAATTACATTATGGTGTGTAAGTTACGATTATCGTTGGCGTTATAAATGCCGGCTAAGAGACAAATGCGACAACACAACGAAAAAGAAAACAAAACCAAAAGCAATAAAGACATTTAGATGAATGTTAGCAGAATTCATATCGTGAGTCGCGTATCTCATATTGTGCCACACAACAACAACAACAGCAAAAACAACAGAAACGAACAGCGACAGACATTCAAGCGGATACAGAGTTGGTTCGTAGCCGCTTAGCCAGCAAGATGCTCGAGTACGAGAACGTACGTACGTGCGGCCGCAGTCGAACCATGTTAATCCGAGACAGGCCAGCCCAGGCTAGGATAGGCGGGGCCAAGCCAAGCCAAGTTAAGTCAAGTCAGGCGAAGTGAATTTCTGTACACTTTACTCTAATTTTAAATGTCAGATCGCACATGAAATCCGCTTGTCCTGGCGACTGTCTGCTCGTGCATTCGTCTGTCCTTGTGTCTGTCTGCTCGTTTATTTTGTTATAAATTTGTTTTCTTTTCCTTTGTTGTTTATTTACTGCGAAACTCGTGAGTGCCTTTGATTTTATGTATGTGATGGCTTTTGTCATGTTTGTAATGTTCTTTTGTTAAGTTGTGGTTTTTGTTTTTTTTTTGGTATTTGCAATTAAGCTTCTTTACTGAAAATCCGCCACCGTAAACAACAACGCCAACAGCAATAACATAGCCATTAACAACAACAACAATTAAAATTAAAACAACAATGCCAAGCTGGCGACATTCACTCATTGACTCATTGATTGTTTCTGCGCCGAGCCAATTTTGGTACTCTTGGACAAATCACTTTTTGGCGACAATGTCGAAGATAGTGCTGCTGTTGCTAATGATGATGATAATGGTGATGATGATGATGATGATGATGACAGTATTGTTAGTTGGATGCGTCTGACACCATTTACAAACATTGATCTTTAGTGAAACTCTGCACAAAGTTGTCTGCTCTTGTCACAGTTGGCGACTGGGCGTTGACTCCATGACCATGGCATTTGTATGTATTATACATATAAAGGCCGAAAACAGCAACAACAACAATAATATTTACAACAAACAACCGTACGTGATCATTGGCAATAAGTGTTACAAAGCATTCGAAGTCCAGTTAAGCGGCTTTGAGTTTGATCTGTTTTGCGAGTGCCGTGTCTAGAAGCTGTTAAGCCATGCAAACGCGTATTAAGACTTTAAAAAACGCAAATTCAAAAAATACAAAAAAATTAATAAACTTACCAACAAATAAAAATAAACAGCTAATCATAATAAATAACCAACGGCGCTGCTGAGCTATATGCGTCTAATGCCTGCGATAGAGTCACCAAGTAGCTACCTCTGAATGGGATACCTATGATTATATCACTTAAAGTTTGGTACACAAAAATAAAGCCACTACAAAAATGCATATATGTATTACAGTCCAGCATCGGCTGACTTCGCTGGAAAGTCGCGGCTAGACTTGCGAAAAAGTTGCACTCCGTTTCCGTGGTTTATGAAGGTCTCTCCTGACACAGGCTCAAGTCCACATAACTGTGCTCGAGTCTGTAGCTGCACTGTGAATACGAAAAACTATAACGCGATAAAAATCGAGAATTTACAAGTTTTGACTTGAGGACAAGTTATTATCGTCTACTTAGTAAATTGTTTACTGACAAGAGTTTGCCAATCAAAACTCTCTAATGCATGTGCAAATGGCACACAAAAACAAAGCCAGCCCAGCTGCAGTTGCAGCAGCAGCAGCAACAACAACAGAGACAGAAACAGAAACTGAAAAAAAAGAAAAAAATAAAGACTCTACGCAATATTCGCAGCGTAACGCATTCGTTTGGTCAGTTATGCAATCGCTATGCTGTTGCTGTTGTTGTTGCTGTTATTGTTGTCGCCACAGTTGCTGTTGTTGCTGCCTCTGCTGCTGCTGCTGCGGCCGCTGCCGGTTGCATTAAATGTTAGAGTCGATAGGCTCAAAAATATGCCAACGATATTTAGGTTTGCTTATTTATACATACACAGTTGTGTGTATGTGTGTGTGTGTGTGTGTATTTATGTATATATCAATGCATCTAACGCTTTGTGTGTGGATTGCAACTTGTCGTCATTGCAACTGCTGCTGTCGCCAGTGTTGTTGCCATTTTTTTCTTTTTGTTTTTGTTTTTGTGACTTTAAATTGTGTCAGAGTTACACAAAAAAGACGGACAACTGCCGTCGAAAATACGAGTAAAGTTAAACAAAGCAACAGTTTTTTCGCTACAGTTGTCATTGTTGCTGTTGGTTGTTGTTGTCTTATTTATTTTTTAAACGATGCTCAATTTCTGCCGCCAGCCAAAAATGCAACGCATGAAATTTATTTTTTTTTTTTTTGTTTCTTTGAACGGCAGCAGCAACAAACATCGCTGACAATAGGTACGACACTTTGTGTTGTTGCCATGCAACAAATCACTTTAACAGACAATTGTATCTACATCACACACATGCACACATATATTGTGTATTCTATGTGTATAGTATGTATATGTATATGTGCATGTATCTCTGCAAGCAATTGTCGCTTCTTGACATGGATTTTCCATTTGTATTTTGTTTTGTTTTGTTTCAGTGTCTGAAATTTAAATTACTTTAAGTGGAAAAAAAACTGAACTTAACATTTCTCATACCGCTGCCTAATAGCTGTTGGGCAATAATAAAAAAAAAAAAACGAACTCTTCCATCATCCGTTTTTCGTTTTGGTACAATGATCCGCTGTATTTTGACAGTTGCCGAACATACGACATGTCAACGCCAGCACAGCCAAGTAGGCCTTTGCATGAACATCCATAAATAGTGAAATGTGTTGAACGGCTTTTACACTTAGCTGCACGTAAGTGTAGCAGCATAAGGGCATTAAGCATTCCGATGCAACCATCGACTCGACAACTGCATAGTCCCTGCAGAGACTGCAGAGTCTACACTCGCCTCACTTGATTATCTAATTTGACTGCACATTGTGGACTGTTGCATTGAGATCGGCGCGCATTGAGTTGCTGCTGCACCCTCGAGTTTGCACCGATCTTAACTTGGCCAGTGTACCACTTGGTGCAATGCTTTTATCGCTATTCGCTGACCACTATTGGTCAATAACACCTTCTACAGGCACAACAACAGCAACAATAACAACAACGCCTCACTTGGCACCTGCAAATGTACATACGTCAATGACTTGCTCATGCCGAGCTACCTGCTGCTGCTGCTGCTGCAGCAATCAGACTTCAGCCGTCGCAGCCAAATTAGACATTTGATTGTTAATTTGCTTTTTGCAGTCAGTCTCAGGCGTCGCATCCAAATGTGTTGACTGTGGCGCAGCTTATTATGGACTCTGCCTGTCTGCGGCGTTCGCGAGCTTCGGCAGTCATGAGTGTCTGTGACCATTTAAACGGGCGCGCGACCAACTAACCGGGCAACCAAGTAACCAACTGCGACGGCAAGCATACAGACGTGAAATCTGCCAGGTTGGCAAGCGATCGCTGTTAAGTGAAAACACTCGCGACGCATTGCAAAATCAACAATTGAAGTCGACAAATGTCTGCATGGGGAAAATAAAAATCGCATATCGGCCATTGCGAGGTACGTCATCGTCGTGCGTCCACGTTCATTCGATTGGCCGATTGTCCGATGGCTGAGACTTAAAGAGCAACTAATCTGAAAATGTGGGCATGGTCGGCCACCGGTTAGTTCGTCACTAACATTAAGTATTTTCGAAACACACTTTGCGTAAATCTGCAAATGCTTCGTCGGCAGCGTTGTGCGCTTGGGCCATGCCCGCTGCCGTCCAACGGCTCACATCTGCGCGGCTGGCTATTAATCAATATGGCATTGTTGACTAGCCATTTTCAATGCGTTATTTACGCAATCAAAGCCAAAAACTATACGTGTGCGAATACATGCATACGAGGAGTACATATGTATGCATGTGCCTATGTATAATCGCGACTAATCAAAATTAGACACAGACATCGACTTCGCCACCGACACCAGTTGAGCAAGCAAGCGAGAGGGTAAGCTAGACGGTGAGTGAGGACGAAAGGGAGACTTGCTGGAATGTCACAATTACCCAATAATTATGCACGATAAATCCCTTTTACTTGGCTACTTGCTTATCGCGGCTATGTGTGTCACGCCAAATACTAAATGAGACTATGCCAACTGGCAGGCAGCTAATGGCTAATAGCGACCAATTAGAAACCATATTCATTTTACTTTTATTTGTTTCTCAATTAAGTTCTTACTGTACACTCTACACCAGCAGCATTAGAGTGGCTAACTGTTTGGTTATCGTTACGAACATGCCGGATATGGTGACAGCCCCGTGACTCACGCTCTGCTGCGTAATGTGTGTTGAATGCTAATAGCTTCCGCATTAAAAACTGTAAAAAGTAACAACCTTAAGAATAAAGAACAAATCAAGATTTTAGACAATGGCCACATTCTCAGAACTTTGAGGAAAGGTGTGCCTCGACTGAAAATTTAAGCAATGCACTGAGTGAGAAAATCCATTTCAATGCCATGCCAATGAATGCAATCGCAGGAACTGTGAAAAGATCGTGTATTTCATTTAGAAAATTTTGTAAAATGCGTGCAGAGGCAAGTCTCCGGAGTCCAATGATTGCCTGAAAACTGCTGGCGAGCAGCATTACGAAAATGGTGAAGATTAGACGAATTGCTGGCAGTTAGCCATTAGGAGCACGTTGGGCGGCACTACGGCTTGGAGTGGCTGTGATTCACCTGCAGCGGCGTCAAAATCCTCTTGATCTCCTTGATGGCGGCGCTCTTTATGGACAAACGACATACACTCTCAATGTCCAGAAGGCGTTTGTAGTAGTCGTCGCGTAATTGCTCGGCCTCGTAGAGCTTGACGCGCGTCCTGTGCAGCTCCTCTTCCATCACCTCGAGGCGCTTTTCGGGATTGATGTGATCCGGAATTTTCAGTATCACCTCGTCAGCCATGAAGCAGTCTTCTTCGCTAATCTCCATGGGGTCGGGTACCGCCGGCGGGCCAACGCCCATGCGCACGCCGTGCCTTGCCGTGATTGGATCATAAATTTGCCCCTTATAATTGGCATCGAAGAACTTCTTAAACCATTGCAGAAACTCCATATTTGATTGCGGGTGCGCCTTTACAAGCCGACCAACGGGTATGGCCTTCTTCACGCCCACTTTATTGAAAGCTATCTCGAGCAGTCGGTAATTGTATAGGAATTCGCTCTCGTCGTCCGTAAACATCCTAACACGCTCGAGTGACACCGAGTCGGGAAACAGCAGATCCATTAGCTGACAATATGCTGCGCCTGAGCTCATCTCCTCGACGGCAGTGAAACGCGTCTTCAGGGTTTGATTGATCCAAGCCAAATAATGACTACGCAGCCCCATGTCGACTTTCGATTTCGGCAAAAACACATTAATGGCTGTCATAGCTGCCGCAGGCCGCACAACGCAGTTCGTGATGCTCAAATACAGGGGCTCGGTTAGACTGTGCTGGGTGCACTTGTAATTTAGTTTTGGCTATGGCTGAACGAAATGAGAGAACGATTCTGTCTGAATATATGACTTTTTGTTACTAGTTACTCTTTTCATTAAGTCGCAGAAAACAAAACGATTGCTTTGTCGATGCTATTTCATCAATTTTTAAGGGGTATTCACTCATCGGTGTTGGCCTGTTCTTAACTTGAACTGCGATTCAAGCAAAATCTCTGTTCTGCTACACTGAAATCGGCTGTCACGTTTTTATTTTTTTCAGTTATTCAGTCATTTGTTATTCTTTGACCAACAGACATACCGAAATACCGTTCGAGTTGACGGCCGCCTGCCCTGCCCCGCTGTTATACAGTTCCGTAAAGAAGAGTCGAATACCGCTGTATCGCTCGTCATACGTGCATACCCATGAGCAACAACTCGACCACTTTTTATATACATTTTTTTTCGGTTATGTAATAACATTTGACCAAACAACTAAAATACCAAGCATAAGGCAACTTGTTGGAAATCGTTGCTACTTTTTTATTGTTGTATTGCCACACTCTGTTTGATTTTTTTTTTTTCTTTTTAATGCTTTTATTGAGCGAAATATTTAATTTATTTGTGTGTTATGTTTTAATGTATTGTGTTGTGTGTGCCATACTTTGTATACAGAAAACAAAAACTCTTATGTCACTGCAAAAGTTCAGCGTGGCTTTTTTATTGATTATTAATTTTTTAATTGGCTTGCAATGCAATTTCCCAAAGCAATAACAACAGACATAAAATTAAAAATGCTTTATTACCACAAATTACCAAAAAATATTCAAATGTATAGAAAACAAAAACAAAAGCCAAAATCATTCATACATACATAGATCCGAGTACATACAAAATTCGCTTTATTAATGTTCACACTCATGCATTTTGCCACTTTTTCTATAATGAATTAAAAATAGCTGCCTTACTTTTTTTATACACATTTTTTCACATATAAATATTTTATTAAATAAAATTTGCATATTAAGTTCGCTTATATAACTCTGCGCTATTGGGCGACCTTCATGGGAATTCGAAACAGCGCGAAGAAGACGCGGCAAACAGAAACCGAATTTGCAGTCTGTCTTTGTTGCTGTTCAGCTGCTCAGTTGCTCAGCTGCTAAGCAGATTGTCGGCTTAAACATGTCTTTGGGTATCTAGCGGCTACTTGCAATTTCACTTCTGCTAAAGAATTTTATTTATTAACGAGTATTTGTTAAGCTTCGCAATGGTGCTACGATGTCAATGTTAAGTCGCAGCCTATTAGCGCATTCTGAGGCTGAGAGTGCATTTGGTGATTGTTTAAGTGAAAGCGACACAAAACGACTTTAATTGACACTGATTGAATTATCCCCTCTACTCTTTACAGTTCCCACGTGGAGCGGCTTGGCAAGCGCTCTTTGTGCTCTGTGCGTTGCTTTTCATTAACGGTAAGTAATGGCTAGGAGTAGTGTCAAGTGTATGCCGAACAGCAAGTGGCATGGGACAGACAAAAAACCCGACTTCTTCTCGAAAATCAATTGAATCAATGAAATCAACGTTACTGTTGGCCGTTAACCTTTCTCTCTTTGACAGATGCACGCCCAGAGGGACGAGTCGTTTGTTACTACACCAACTGGAGTGTATATCGACCGGGCACAGCGAAATTCAATCCACAGAACATAAATCCATATTTGTGTACGCATTTGGTGTACGCATTCGGTGGATTCACAAAGGACAATCAAATGAAACCGTTCGATAAATACCAGGACATTGAGCAAGGTGAGTACAGAGTCAACTGAAGTACAGTTCTGCTGGCTTTCTGGCTAGCTGCATGGTTAGTTGGCAACTGTCTAGCTGTCTAACTGACTAAAACGGAACCAGCTTGAAATTAACAAAGCAAATGGCATTAGCACTTAACAACTTCAATTTCCGTTTTATTTTTGCTGCTGCTCTTGCTGCCCTGCCGACATACACTGCCGCCCTCGTGTGTGTTTCCGTATGTGTTTTTGTGCATATGCCTGCGTCCTTACCTTTGACTGTGTCTGTTCTCGTGCGGTGGCAGGCGGTTATGCCAAGTTCACCGGTCTTAAAACGTACAACAAACAACTAAAGACCATGATTGCCATCGGCGGTTGGAATGAGGCCTCATCACGTTTTTCGCCACTTGTCGCTAGTTCAGAGCGTCGCCATCAGTTCATTAAGAATATTTTGAAATTCCTGCGTCAAAATCACTTCGATGGCATCGACTTGGATTGGGAGTATCCGGCGCATCGAGAGGGCGGCAAATCACGTGACCGCGACAACTACGCCCAATTTGTGCAGGAGTTGCGAGCCGAGTTCGAACGCGAAGCCGAAAAGACTGGACGTCCGCGTCTGCTACTGACAATGGCGGTGCCGGCGGGCATTGAATATATCGACAAAGGCTACGATGTGCCAAAACTGAATAAATATCTTGATTGGTTTAACGTGCTGACATATGATTTTCATTCTTCGCACGAACCATCGGTTAACCACCATGCACCGCTGTATTCACTGGAGGAGGAGTCCGAGTATAACTACGACGCTGAACTTAACATTGTTAGTATTGGGAAGTCAGGGCGATTGGTTCTGTTGCAAAGACCGAAGTTGTTCATTGCATAATTGATTTTTTTTTTTTTTGTTTTCCTCAAGGATTATTCTATCAAGTATTATCTGAAGGCTGGTGCGGATCGGGATAAGCTCGTGTTAGGCATACCCACTTATGGGCGGTCATACACGCTGATTAACGAGGAGAGTACGGAAATGGGTGCACCTTCAGAAGGTCCGGGTGAACAGGGTGATGCGACAAGAGAAAAGGGCTATTTGGCGTACTATGAAGTGAGTTTGAGTTATCATAAAACTACAATAAACAAATGCTTAAAAATTATAAAAATAAATCTATTTTGTTATCTCAGATATGCCAAAACTTAAAGGAGGACCAAGAGTGGACCGTTGTGCAACCGAATCCTACTGCAATGGGTCCTTATGCTTATAGACGCAATCAGTGGGTGGGCTATGATGACGAGGCCATCGTTCGCAAGAAAGCAGAGTATGCGGTAGCGCATGGCTTAGGTGGTATCATGTTTTGGGCAATCGATAATGATGACTTCCGCGGCACATGCACCGGAAAACCATATCCATTGATTGAGGCTGCCAAAGAGGCAATGATTGAAGCTCTAGGGTATGCTTTTCGTTAGCTCACACATAAGATGTATAGCATTTCTAATTTTGGAATATTGAACCGTTTTTTTTTTAGACTTGGTATTAATGAAGTGCCTAGACCTAATGCACCACAAAAGCCCGTAAGGTCACGCAGCCGCGAAAACAGCTCATCCTCGACACGTAATCGCATAAGCAGCACCACAGATACAAAAGATACCCAGCGCAAGGAAAACGGGCGCCGTCCAACAGTTAGCGTTGCTCGCAAATCCAGCACAACCACAGCGCCAAGCACCACAATCAAGCTTACCGAACCCGAAGGCTCTTCCTTATACATTGGCGGCCGAACGTCAACACCTCCGCCACCAACTACACCAGATCCGGGCGCAGGTAAATAATAACCTTAAACTTAAAAATGACTTTTTATTTATATTACAATTTCCATAGACTTCAAATGCGAAGAAGAGGGCTTCTTCCAACATCCCCGCGACTGCAAGAAATATTATTGGTGTCTCGACAGCGGACCGTCAGGTCTCGGCATTGTGGCGCATCAGTTCACATGTCCATCAGGGCTCTACTTTAACCCAGCAGCGGACTCGTGTGATTTTGCACGCAATGTGCCGTGCAAAACAAAGAAGTAAGCACATTTCTGGCTTTATATTCCTATTCTTATGCAAAACCCTATTATTTCAGATCCACAACTGCAGCGCCAATCACCACAAGTACAACTACAACCACTGCACGTCCCACGGGTTCGTCAAATCGCATTACAGCTGCTACTTCACGTACCTCTTTTCTGCGCACGACTCCGCCAGTAACAACTACTACAAGAACAACGACTACACGGGCACCTGAAATCGACGAGGAAGATTTCAGGTATGAAGATGAGGATGAGGATGATACTCGTTCAGCCAATGCCAAGCCAGCGGATAAAGATGCCGAGGAAGATCCGCAAGTAATCAAAGAGTTGATTGAGCTTATACGGAAACTTGGTGGTGTTGAAGAACTAGAAAAGCATTTACTAAGAAAAGAAGACGGCTCCATTTCAATCAAGGATAACACTGCTAATGGTACACCCACAACGCCATCATCAATTAGCAAGTCGCTTTATGACAAAGTATTGAGTCGTCCCGGCACGCTTAGTTCGTTCCGGAATCATTTTACATCGACATCTGCTTTTCGCAAAAAGGAACCATCAAAAAGCAATGCGAACTCTGAGGTCAATGAAGAGGAAACTGGTGAGACTAGTGGTCGGAGCAACAGTGAAACCTCCGGCTACTCTAAATACTCTTCAGTAGTGCGTGGCAACAGTAGGCAAGGTCCACAGAATGCAGGATTAGAAAAATTGTCAGAATTCGAAGGTTTTCTAAAAGAAAGAAAACCGTATGTAACTATTAACCGCAACCGTGGTGCATCTCAATTCGCAAGTGAGATTGTGGAAGATGACAAAGACGAGGATGATACTGACAAAGAAGTGGTAGAAGAAGAGCAGGAAGAGGAGGAAAATGTGCAAACAACTCGCCGACCCATAGCAGCACCACCAACACCATCATACACAAGCCTTCGCAGAACAAGACCCACGACAGCTGAACCAGAAATCGAAACTGCAGCTGAGAAGGAAGACGTAATAGTAAAAGAGGAAAAGAAAACATATGCATCGCTTAATAGAAGTCGTGGGCGACCCACATCGACAACCACAACGAAACCTGACGTCAGCGTCGATAATGTTTCCCCAAAGAACAGGTAAGAAGCCTTAAATTAAGTGGTAACCGAAATAAAAAAAGTAACAATGATTTCATTCAGATACAAATTCATTGAACGAACGCGCCCAACAAAGGCCAAACCTCTAGTGACGACTGCAGAAGACGATGCCGATGAGGAAACTGATGCCGATGCTGGTGACACGAACGATGATGAGGATGAACAACAAAATGTAACGGTACAATTGAAGGCTAAACAAGAACATCAACAACAAAATCCACAAACCACCACAAGCACACGTATATACGCGAGCATTGGTCGCAGAACAACAACACCATCAGAACCAACAGAAACAACAACAACAGTCAGCACCACAACAACAACAACAAGCACGAGCACAGAGACTGCATCAACTACTACAACAAGCACCGAGAAAACTAACATCGTAGATAATACAACAACAACAACTAACGATGAATCCCCTGAACCAAGTTCAACTACAACTGCATTCACTTTTACTAATCCCACAGTCACAACATCCTCACCCATAGCATCCACAACCACTAGTCTCAATATTGAACGAGCCATACTGTCAAATGGCATCAGTGACAGTGAAGACACTGTTCTCACATCAGATCAGCTTACCACAGTTGTATCTGACATCAGTAACACAGATTCTTTGAATGTTATGTCCAAAGAAACCCAAGTCCTATCCCACGATATAAATTCCCTTGTTCAAGATTCCCTTAGTCCAACCTCAACGACAGTATACAAAACAACAACACCAGAGTCTGAACTAACCACAACTGCTGACGATGCACCGGCATCGACCACAGTAAGGACATCAACGAAGACATTTACCACGACGGGCACCACTGACCTAACAACAGATAATGCAGAAAGTGAGGTAACAAATTCAAAGATTCAAACAAAGACACAACATAACCACACAGCTACACGAATAAAAGTCAAGGATATCAGTAGTAATAAGATATCCGAAACAACAAACAACTACACGAACAACAATGTTAGTGTTACTGATGATGATTCTAGTCTAAATGGTAGTAGTAACACTAGTACGAGTAGTGATAACCTAAGAATAAATAGTATTACATACTCATCCACCGGTGGTAGAAGGCAACAACTCAATCGTAGAGTTCAGACTACAATAACTACTACGACAACAACAACCGAAGAACCTACAAACACATTCTCGGGAACCATATCTAGTCCAAGACCTTTCGGTTTCCCGAGACGCCGTACACGTCCAAATATATATAATAGTACTCCAACATCCACACCATCTGAAGATAACCCAACACCTCAACCTCAAAGTGATGCAGGTGCAAAATTAGTCAAAACGAAAACGAAACTATCCCAAGTGGATAGAACAAAGGTGAGTGTCAGTAGTCATGAGTTGTTGGACAATGATACAACAAGATCAACAACAACAACCGATATACGTGCACCCGTGAACACAGTAGATCTAGTAGCAGTAGACATAGAACCTGGTATTGGTGTTAATAGTCTAAGGCATGATGTAGATACAGTTCATAGTTTAAGTGATAACCAAAACCATAATCGTGGTGAAAATGAAGATGATGATAAAAAAAATGTAGAACCACATCGGTTCTTTAGTTGGCGTGATCCACGTAGGCCAACAAAACGTCCCCTACCCAAAAAAACTATAGAAGTCACCAGCACTATCCAACCAAACGAACGTCGCGTTTCAACGGTTAATTCGGTATCTGGTGGTGACAAAGATACACAATTTGATCGCAAGTTTCTAAATCTATCGCAAACTAGTAAGTACCGTGGCAAGAGTTTGGAAACGAGTGCAGATGAAGAAGAATCCGGACTAGAAGGGGAAAACAAAACCCGAAAGTTTCGTAGTCGCGGCCTTAAAGCAGTAAGCATAGACGGTAGTGGAATCGGCGTAAAAGAAGCAGATGAAGACGAAATCGTTGCCGCAAATGAGGCAACAAATGCCAACGTCGAGATCAACGAACATAAAGCTAAATATGAGTCAATTAACAGGAAACAAGTTGGTTTTAATAAAATGCAAACTGGAATAATTGAAAACGAAAGCAACCAAAACCAAACCACAGATAGCACTCAAACTAAAAACAACCAAACGGATGATATAACTGAAGATACAGATGCTGAAAGTAAATCCAATAAAAATAAAACTGTCGAATCCAAGTATCAAACCATTAACAGAAACTCTACTTTTGACAAACCTCGTACATTTATTTCAGAAGAAACTGAAACACAAGAAAAGTCAAAAGACAAAGTAACCCGCAATTATCAGGCGATATCGCGCACATCCGGTCATAATTCCAATTCTAATGAAAATTTGCACTATAATACAATCAAAAGGGATAATAATGGTACTCACTTGAGCGAGGATCGCACATCAAGCTTTGTTAAGAATTTAAATAATAGTTCAAACACGAGAATATATCATAACATCTCTAGAGGTGGTAAGATAAGTTCAAATTCGGAAGAAACTAAGAACGAGGAAATCAGCAGTGAAAGTCTGGTTAGAGCTGAGGATAATAATCTGCAACATCAAATAATCGAAAAAGAAGAGAAAATAAGTAAAGAAGACACTGGAGATATATTAGATGAAATTATTACAACAACAACATTTATAGAACAACCTATCGCTGAAACAACAACTCAAGTAGCGGAAAATTTATATAGTTCAACTTCAACAACAACTAAAACGAATACTGAAAAAGAAAATATTGCAGTAGAACTACTAGATGATGAGCCCATCGCTGCTTCTAAAGAGCCTATTTCGCACATATTGATCGCTGATTCCACTACAGTGTCTACTAAGACAACTATGGATAAAAAAGTCACTGATGCAACTAATTTGGAAACGGCGAAAATGAACAAAACTTTAGAAATAGTAGATACCTCTACTGAAGCTGATAACATTTTGACCACAACTGAAGATCCTAATATTACTTTGACAACAACTGTTGAGCCGACTACGACCATAGCTGTAGGGCCTACTACGACAAGAGATGAAGAGCCTTCTACAACTTCGACCACAGCAGAATCTTCTACAATTTCAGCCACAGCTGCAGAATCTTCTACAATTTCAACCACAACTGCAGAATTTTCTACAACTTCGACCACAGCAGAATCTTCTACAATTTCAACCATAGCTGCAGAATCTTCTACAATTTCAACCACAACTGCAGAATTTTCTACAACTTCGGACACAGCTGCAGAAACTTCCACAAGTCCAACCACAGCTGCTGAATCTCATACAACTTCGACCACAACTACAGAACCTACTTCGACTAAAGTTAGCGAGCCTTCTACAACTTCGACTTCAATTGCAGGGACATCTAGATCAAGATTCACTGTAACCACTACCGAAAGTACAACGGAATCAACGACTACATTAAACACAGCTCATCCAGAGCCTATTGCAATAAATACTATAGACTCAACAACTAACCAGAATAATATTACTAGAAGGGTGCTTTTAAGAAATCGTGGCACAACAACCATAAAGGCAAGTACGACAACAACTAAGTTTGGCACAGAAAAACCTACAAGGCGGGCACTTATAAGAAAAAGGCCGGTGTATTCCACAACTTCTCCAGAAGTAGAAAATAATGCTGTAAGAGCGGAAAAACCTTTCACTTCTAACAAGTTTCAAACCAGCACAGACACACAAGAAACATCAAGCGCAGATACACTAACAACCGAAGACACTTCTACCAATAATAATATAGAAAAAATTAAAAGGCGGCCACTTTTCGCCCAAAAAAGTACAACACGACCAAAAGAAAATGAATCCCTAATGGAAACTACAAACGCAACAGCTTCCACTGAAAGCACCGTAAACCATAATGATGAAAATGCAACTGCTCGTCCACCCAACCGTCATTTCATCATACGCGGTACCTATCGACCTCGCAATGAAAGCGATCTGTCTACTCTATTGTCTCTGGATGGCAATAAACAGCACAATTCAAAAGCACCCTTACAAACTCTAAAAACTCACGAGAGCAGAAGTTCACAGAGAATAGGTACTTCTAATGAAGAAGATCACGAAAGCATAGTAACGCAGAGGAATAGTACATTTAATGATCAAAATGATACAATTACATCAAGGAAAAACGCATCTTTTACGGAAATAACTGACACAATGAAGGGTAAAATTGATGAAGCCATTAGTAATCGATTAGAAAGCGCGAACAAAGCAGAAGAAACCACGACTTCTACTATAAAACCGATTTTGGATGAAGAAGATAATCGCGTAAGTACTGAATCAACCGATAGTCATATCAGCACCGCCAGACGCCGACAATTTGCCAGTCGATCACGAGTTACTGCCGCGCGCAATCGCACAACCGTAAAAACAGAAAACATTGGCAACGGCATAACGCAAACACGTAGTACCTATATACGCACCTTTGATACCGCTGACGGTAGCAAAAAAACCATTAAGCGAATTCACACGAAAACAGTGGAAGAAAAGCCTGCCGAATTCGAGTATGTCTATGACGTGAAAGCTGAAGAGGTATCATCAACTACCCCAAGACCTGTCACACGGAATCGTGGATCAGTTAAGTTTCAAAGCAACGATTTGTCATCGTTATTGGCTTTAGATTTTCATTCCAAATCAACCCGAAAATCTGGAGATGACCCAAAAGTTGTAAAAACACGCAGACGTTTGTTAAAAAAACCGAAGCAAACCACTGAACACGAGGAAGTCGAGGAATATGAGTATCAAAGTGATGAAATAATAAGTTCATCTGAACGACCGAGCACTGTATCAGTAACAGTACCTGTTAGCCGTCGAACAAGGCCAACGCGGCCATTGCGAACGACAACGGTGGCACCAACGACAACAGAAAACAGTCGTAAAGAATCTGCTACAGAAGCTTCGAAAGTAGCTAAACCAAACCGACTTTCCTCTTTCAATAGACGCACTTCAACGTCTACTACGACTACAACTAGTACAACAACTAGAACTACCCCTAAAGAAGAAGAAAAAGTTGTGCAATCGACTACCTCCACCATACCAACTCCAGCGCCTTCACAGATAACAACGACGACGACAGAAGGAAGAAACTCGTTAGATTTGCTAAAAAAACAGTTCGCATCAGCCGTAAACGATTTGCAAGCTTCAAATAAACTGGATGAAAAACTAGTTACTAAAGAATCTCAGCCAATTGAACCTAAAGATGAATTAAAAAACGAACTGACAACTACCAGTGGCGAAGATAATCTCTCTCTCCCAATCTATCATCGTAGAAAGTTTTATCAATACTACAAGGACTCACCAATAACATATATAAACAAGACAATTTCACCAGATGCGGAAACAACATCAGTCGATATACGAAAGCAGATTCATGAAGTATTTAACATCAGCGAAAATGAGCAACCAATTTCATCAGCAGAAATCGTTACCGAATCAGAAAATGAATTAGCTCTAAAACAAGCCAAGGAAATTAACAATGAACTCGGTAATTTTTTATTGAATACCCCCGGGTCAAAGTAGATGGGCACCTGGGGGCAAAACTAATTGGATCCGGTGAGGAAGTCATGGATGACAGCAACGCTGAAACTGAGTTGGAAGCAATAGTCGGCAAGCGGCGGCTGCTTATCACAACGCCAAAACCTATTATAAAATCATCGACAAAAGACGAATTAAGCGAAGAATTGACAGCTGATTTAGAAGATGAAGACCCTATTACAGTAATATCATCAAATCGCGTTGGTAAAACATTTAAGACAATATCCGACACAGAATCGATAAATGGAGGTCGCACTGTAGAACTAACCATCCTTAATGGCGACCGGGACACTGAAGATGCTCGTAGCTTACATACCTTCACTACACTGAATCGCACGCATTCGATTTCAAACACTAAAAAAATTGCAAACACTTCGACAGCAGAAGAAGAATTGACCGGCAGAGAAAATGATACAGAAACAACAACAAAACGCACATACGGCACCATTAATCGTCTCAGGTTAAGAACTACAACAGCAAAACCTAGCGATAGTGATGATAAAGAAATTACTACTAAACCCTCAATTTTACGTCATCGCGTAAGCTCAGAAGCATCTTCTGTAGACAATAAATTCGAAGAAAGTAACGAGTCAACATCCACTACAAGACGCAGCTACTCCTCTTTGAACGGATTAAGAAGTCGCACCACCACAGCTTTACCCATTACAACGGAAAGTAGTGAGCCTGAAAACAGTTTAAAAACTACAACCATTAGCCCGCGTCGTCCGTATGCTGGGATCAACCGACTTCGTGGAAGGACAACAACTACAACAACAAAACCTATTGACAACGAAATTGCCAAAAATACAGAAAACCATGAAATTGATGATGAACCGTCAATCAAGCGAACGTATACAAGCGTTAATCGCTTCAAAACGAGGCCAAGCTCAACACCCTCTACAACAACAGTGAAATCAACGAGTTTAGAAAGTAAAGAAATTGTATTTACAAGTACTACTGAATCTTCTTCGAGAACACATCGTCCGTATATTGATCTTAGCAATAACACCGAAACTACAAGCACAGATATAGGAACTAATAAAGAAACACAAATAAACCAAGAAAGCGACGACGATGAGTTGATAGCGGAATTACCGGATGACAATGCAGTTGAAGGCAGTGAAATAAGAAGGGAAGAATTTGAGGAAGGATCCATAACAGAGATTGCGGAAACAACTACGCAGTCAACAACGACTTCAATTCCACGAGTAAGAGCAACTCGCAAACAAATAGTCATTCGTCGTCGTCTTAATTCAACTACTTTACCAACGTCATCCCCAACAATAACCGCAACTGACAGTACCACGCTGAAAACTGATTTTGAAAATGAGACAAGTACAGTCCGACGCACTTATGCCGGTCTTAATAGGCAAATATTAAGAACATCAATAACTGAAACAACGCCAAATGCTAAAGCTGAAGCTGATGATACCGATGAAGAAGATGAATCTAAACCTTCACAGATTACAACAAAACGTCCTGGGTTCTTGCAAACAAATCGTCATCGTGCCTTAGAATCTCAGTCTACAGAAGCACCAACTGAGACCACAAAAGCAACAACACGTCGTGGTTTCACGCGTATTAATCGTTTACGCACCACCACCATAGAGCCAGAGAAAAATAACTCAGAGAAAAATGAAAATCCTATATCGTCTACAGCACGTTCTTTAACCGCATTCAATCGTAACCAACGACCATCTTCAACAAGGTCACCATATTCATTACGCGGAGCAACTCGCCATACACTGCCAACTTTTAATAAAAGTCTTTATAAAAGACCCGATCAAGAAGAAAATTTGCGCGAGGAGGCCGATGATGATTATGAAAGTGAAGATGACTACAACGACGAGGAGCCTGCAACTAAGGCACCCGTGTCGTTACGTCCATTCTATCCAAGTCGAGGAAAGTTACCCACACGTCGGCCATTAGTAAATTATAAACCAGCAGAAGCGGACTCTAATGAGAATGATTATAATGAGGAAGAATATGCAGATGAAGGTGATGATAATGATGAAGCCGAAGAGAATATAAAACTTGCCAGTACTGAACGTTCGATTAGTCAACAAACATTGCAAAACCGTATCAAATTGGGACATACGAGTTCTGGAATTCAAACACGGACAAACATCGATTCCGAGACTCAAACAGAAAAACAACAATCTACGAACTTAAACAGCACAGGCAATGGGACCCGCACAAGACTTAATGAACTTCTTCTCAGACGACGACCTACAGTAACGACTGAAACTAATAACATTTCAAACAAAGAGAATGATAACAATGAAAAGAACGAGGGTGCGGATGAAGAGGAATCTCTTGAGAGAAATCAGGAATCCACTTCCACTAATATTAATACCAAGAACACAACAACCACAATTAACAAAATAGTTAGTCGAATACCATACCGTAGTAGTAGCAATACTAATCATAGTAGCAGCACCGTAGCCAATTATAAAGCTAAGCCTAGTCTAAGTTTCAAACCTAACAAATCACCACAATTCACTGTTAATCCTTATAATGTTACTGTTAATGATGATGACGATGATAGTACTGTTCATAATGATGATAGTCTAGTTGCCGATCAGGAGCTAAAGAGTACTGTTGATGATGATCGTATTGATGATAATGAAGAGAGTGATGATGGTAGTAATATTGCAAAGGGTAATCAAGTTAATTCTAAACGACGCTTTCAGAAATATCAATTCAACCGCTCAAGATCAACAACAACAACCAGGGTAACAACAACGGCCCCGTCCACTTCTACTACTACTAGAACTTCCTCACGATTTACGAGCAGACTATCGGGCGCAAACAACAGACGACCTCAGGTAACTAAAACAGTAGTAGTAGAACACGAAGATGATGCAATTGGGTCAAAAGGTGAAGATGCGACCGAAACTGATGGTGGTGATCAAATTGATGACACGGCCACAACCACACCTAGTCTAACAACTACAACAGAATCAACGTTAGCACCAACGCCAAGACGCATACGAGTCTTGAAATTTCGTCGACCCATAGTTGATAATAGCAATAGTAGTGTAATAGCTAATACTGTTACTAATAACTCAACCGATCCCAAGAACACTAGCACTGTCACCACCAACAGCCAAAACACTGTCACTGCAAATAGTAGTTTAGATGCAAGTAGCAATTTAGAAAATGGAAGCGTATTAGTAAACGATAAAGCTGGCAACGAAACTTTAAAAATAATCACTGAAACATCTGAAACACATCCAAACACTGAAAACACACCACCCACCAAACGCTTCCGTAAGGTAATTCGCAAACTGATAAGACCTGTAAATGCCACAAACACTGTGAGTAGTGTGGCCGAAACAGCGACAAGTGTTAATGAAAATGAGAGTAGGGACAACACAGACTCAACAAGGCTATTTACACAGAAACGTCAGAATAGCACTCGTTACGGCTTTAACCGTAGTGGTAGCCTAACTAGTACTCAACAACAAGTAGGCACAGAGACTCAAGAAGAGAAAAAGACTTCAACGTTAAACACTTTCAGCCGCGGAAAATCACGTTTTCCTGTATCGGACGCCGAGCCGTCCACAACCGGAGGTTCTAAAATTGTCGGACGAAAACCAATTTATAATACAATTAATCGTGAGCGCTTTAGCAGTAAAGCTTCCACAAGCACAACACCAAGTATTACAGATGATGACGATGATAATTATAACAGCGAAGACGAGGATGATGAAGAGGAAGAGGAGAATAGTGAGGAAGAGGACAAAAATAAAGGCGATGAATTCGCAATCACATCGTCAACGCGTAAACCATTTGTTCCTCGTAAACTTACGAAACCCCCACAGCCATCGTTGCCTAAAGACGATGAACACCTTTTAGATGTTAATCGCGATAATGATGATGACGACGATGACGATAACTCAACACGGAATCCAGAAACGCAGCGTAAAACATATAGTATACAAAAATTACGTGATCGCCTTAAAGTCGAACAAACGAAGGGCACTCAGGAAAACTCTGGTGTAAAGCCTGGTACTAGTAGCGGCAGTGATGAAACTGAAGACCGCAACGATGAATTACAGAAAATTCACAGTAAACTAAAAGACGGCACTGAAGATGCCACTATAAGAAATGACAATGCATTGGAAAAGATACGTAACAAAGTCAGGGAGGAACAAGTGAAGAGCGATCGTGATGAAGGTGTAATAAGTTCACGTCTTAAGACGCTGCTACGCGATCGGAGCAACAGCAGCAACGTGACAAATGCGGAAAACATTGAAGTTTCACCTAGCGCAGATAACTCTGATCTTCAAAAGTTGCGTGATAAGGTAAAAGCAGAGCAGGCTAGAACTGAACAAGATTCGGGTGTAATAAACTCACGCCTGAAAAAGTTGTTGTCTGAAAAGGGAACCAGCGCAACAGTTACTGAAGACAATAACATCGATAGTGAAGTAGAAACCGAGACATCCACCAGTGATGCCGACGACCCCAATCAGCAAACCCGCCCAGCTCTACCGCGACGACCATTTGTAACTAGTCCGAGAACAACGACACTACAAACCATTTCAGAAGATAGCATAAAAAGTTCTACTTCGGCGCCTGCGACAGCATCGCGTCCTACCTTCCGGCGTAAACTTATTGCTAAACGACCATTTACACCTGGAAAACCAAGTGTTAATTTACTTTCAACAACAGAGCATACTTTTACGAGCCAAAAACCGAAACAAAAGTTTGTGCGGCGTAAGTTCGGTCGATTCCATCCATTTAATTCAAGTGTGCGCAACACTGGGGAAGGTTTTGTCCGCACTGATCCACGTGGGGCGCGTTTGCCGGGAACTAACCGTTTTAAATCTGAAAAAGGACGAAGCGAAAATGGTACAATCGATGATGATGAATACGAGGAATATGAAGATTATGATGACGAAAAAGAATCCGAAGTGCAAGAGGAGAAAACGTCAAAACCGGAATTAAATACTGTACCAGTGGCAACGACAAGACCTCCAGCTAGAGCATCACTTCTTTTTACCAGACCACAGATCAATATACTGAAGAAACCCATTACAGATACGAAGAAACCCGACGTTGAAGTTGAAGACATTGAAGAAGAAGACGAAGAGGACGAGGAAGAATCTGAAGAAGAAGAGGAAGACACCACATCAAATAACAAAAACGAAGAAACTCAAAAGCCCAAAATCAATGGGCTATCTTCATTTAAACCTAAGGACAACCGTATACCACCAGGTAATCGCCCTTCGTTTGGATCCACTGGCACGGGTAACGTGCCATTCAATCCCCGAAACCGTCCATCATCTGGTGGTAATCGACCACAAGATTCCAGCACACCAAGTAATCGCTTTGGCAACACTCGAACAACAAGTCGTCCACGCGTTGTAAATAGGCCTCCCGGCGTTGCCTCTCCAAATCTAACACTAAAGCCAGTCGCCAGTGACTACGAACGCACTACACCCTTAACTCCGATAAAACCAGCTCCCTTTATACCGACAAACACACGCAGTTATGAACGAAAATACGCTGGGTCTTCGACAGAGTCGCCTGAAGCTACCAGCGAAAACTCGCTTATCGAAGACCTTAATATAGATGCACTAAATGCCCGCAACAAGAAAATTTTCGACATACACAGCAAAAAACACACAACTCTGAAACCGAAGGTATTGGCTCCACTCGGCGGAGGCAATAAGTCAAACGCCACTTCGGACGAACAGCTAAACACACAAAATCAAAACACAGAAACTGAAGACGATGATATATATGACAAGACACAGTTCAGCGGCGATACTGAACAGGGTTTCATCACAACAACACAACGCACAACATATCAAGAACATGAAGAAATACAACAACAACAAGATTTAGAACAAACCAACACATATACAAATACTGATAGTAACAGCCAAGTTAACGCTAACGAAGCAATCTCTTCACAGGAGGGCAGCACCACTATAACAACAACTCCACAGGCACCGCCCGCAACTACTCTGCTACACGTCTTCACATTACTCGATGATGAGGAAGAAGTGACAACAAGCCATCCGCTAACGACCGCAGCTGGCATTGCGTTCGTGCCACGCCTCCTGACTGAAAGAGTGCAACCCAAGCACAAAGTTGTCGAAATAAATCGTATCGTAGAAATCAATTCGAAGGAAGATAAACTTCGTCGCAAGTCTAAAGCCAATCACGAGTTGCTCAAGACAATAGACAGTTCCGGGCTTAAGGTCGTATCCCTGCCACATGTCGAGCAACTCGGCGAGATCAGCGTAGTCAAGTATGTGCATTTGGTAGATGGCAGCGACATAGTCATTGATGGGCACAGTACCGTAGCCGATTACACGCCCACCGAGCCCACAGCGACACGCAACTCAGCGCCAGTGCGCAACAGCATACCCAATTCGGAGGAACTTCGTGAATATGCGCAATTAAGTGAAGGTCCACAATATGTGCAAGAGCCCGTGACCATTTCAAATGCTTTGCAGGAGCGTTATGGCAAAGCTTTGGTTCCCGAAGTTATACGCGAAGCAGTCGAGACTTCGACCATCGCGTTAGAAGGTCTCTTTGACAATGCTCGCAAGGGCAAAGAGCTCAATACGGTCGATGGCATATACCTTACCACGCTCCCCTCAAATCTAGAACAGGCACCGAAAGCGCTTGAAAGCCTTGCTACCCAACAGGTATCGGAAGTAGTGAGCTCTCACCAAAAAGTCACTGATTTGCCAACTGAAAGTGAGTCCTCGACAGCAACGACGCTCTCGAGTGCAGATTCAACAGCAACGGATAGCAGCAGGGCCACTACAGTGGCTGCTGCTCTGTTTCCCACATACGTAAGACCTATTGTACCCTTACTTCGTCCAGAATCAAATGAATCCTCACCTTTAGTTATATCGATTGCAAACCTTGACAAGGTCATACTAAGCAAAGTACAGAAATCCGAATCCGACGATTTAACAACAACACTGCCAAGCACGAACACCGAAGCCATCACTTCTATCGAACCCAACACCAACACCAATCAAATCAACAACAACTCAAACACCGACACAAAAGAAAACATAGGCACAACGATTTCCCCGCCCGCTGCTGACTCAAGCTCAGCATACTCGCAAAGACATACTTCCATAGTCGAGGCACCCGCTAATAGCATCGTCGATCCGGCAATAGTGGCCAAATCGCTATCGGGTGTTGCAAAAATCAGTTTGAACAGTGCAGGTTTTGGTGGCAGTGCTAGCAGCAGCAGCAGCAACAGCAAAGGCAGCAACATTCTCTCAAATCGTGCTGGTGTAGTTAGCGGCATGAACGGAGCTGACAATAGCAACAGTGTTAGCGAAATAGTTAGCTATAGCACCGAAACGCGTGTGGTGCGTCGCAAGAAATCGCGCTTGCAAAAAGCGGGCAGAAAGCTGCGATTGCGTAAACGCACCACAACTCCCATGACTCCCACAACGTCCAGCACGAACGGCGAGGCGCCTTACACTGCTGCCACGGCACCGACGCCATTGGCTGCCTAAGCGCAGCTGGCTGACTGAGCCATGCGTGCTGCGAAACAGTTTAGTTAGTTATTTCTAGTCTGTTAATACACTCGAATTCTATTCAGTAGTCTCCACAAATCAAAAAGGAAATGTGAAGAAACATCAATAATAACAACGAATTATATCCAGCCTTCACGTCTGAATTGTTCTTTAATTTAATTGTATATACATAGTTCTTCCTTTTTTATATATATAAATATTTGTTCGTTTATTTATATGCTAAATAATTGGCTACGTTGCTATATGACGTTTTCAAATTTAGCTTTGATTTTAATCCCTCCACTATCTTTTCTTGCTGTGCGTTTAACTCACTCACACTACTGCTCATCTATCTGTAAACGTCTCTTACTATTTCTCTTTCTTTCTCTATCTCTACCTTCCTCTATCTCTTTCTCTCTCTCTCTCTAACTATCCCATCTATATATCTTAATCATATCTTTGCTATATTATGCCCTAACTGCGCTGTTCAAATCTAAAACTAAATCAATTTTATTTGATTTAATTTTGCTTTCTTTTTTTTCTAATGTGAAAAAAAAGCAACAGCCGCTTTTA
>JBAMBQ010004955.1:0-58078 GCA_037044495.1 Stegana nigrithorax
GTGTTTTGTAAAAAAGAAATCATAACAAATATTTCTCACATGCTTAGAACAAAAACTAAGTGCTTCTTGCAACATTTTTTTTATTTTCTTTTTTTTTTGTTTTTCTAATAATCAATTTGCTTCTTTGTAGATTTGTGCTGAAAACATGCAAAGATAAAAAATATATTTTTAGTATTAACAAAACCAAAACTACGGATGCCGACTGAACGCCTCGACTCTCAATTCCATTTACACTATTAGGAGTAGTAAACTTATGCAACTCGCTTATGTTGTACAGATATTTATAGGATATATAAAAATATAATATTTAAAACTAAATAAGTGTAAGGAACATTGCAAATTGATAGAAGCGTGGGTAAAACTCTTGTTGGCTACCTAACAGACCCGTTTACCTTATAAAGCACTTAAAAATAAAAAATAATAATTATAACTGTAAATTTAGCACCCTATAGCAAAAGTATTATAGATTCATTATGGAAGTTTTTAAAAAGAAAAAAAGGTGGGAGAAAGGCATTAAATGTTCGCACAGTCATGTTTAACCATAAAGCAATGTTGATTAACCAATTCATACTATCAAAAAATTAAAAAAAGTGTTACTTTTTTAGTGTCTTTGTGTAAAATGAAATAGGAAAATCGTAGAAAATTGTGGAAAATCCATAAAAGACTTTAAACGTGTAGGCTTCGCAAACTTTCTTATATACTTGTTATTTATTCAATACAATTTTTTTAATACAACAACAACAATGTGTGGCTTTTCCTGCAGAAATCCGACAGCGTTGTGAAAAAAAAATGCAGCGACAGTAAAATAGCAAACAAACGATTCGATCAATCAAGACGACATTAAAAAAAAAAACAGCAACGAAAAAAAAACGATATTGTGAGTTTGCAAAAATAAAAGATATAATATACATACGCAACGCTACTGCAGGTGGTTGAGAGTTGGTTGTCAAAAACAAAAAATGTCCATCGCTCTCTCTCTCTCTTTTTCTCTGATGGCAGCATGCACTGTCGCACTGCAGCGATCGCTCTGACTTGACCACTCTATGTGCTGCGTTGCTATGGCATTGAACTTGAAAAACTCGCTTAATATTAATTTGACTTTACGTCACTTAGAAAACAGAGAAAAAAATCTGCAGCAACAAAAAAAAATAGTATAAACAGCGCCGAGCACTGAAAAGCCATCATCAGTTTAATAACTGTACGTATTCGTATTTGGCTTTAACAGCGACTGCATGTGGGTTTATTTGGTAATGTTAGTTTACGAAACTTTCAAGTTGACATAATTTTCATTTTTATTTCTTTACTTTTCTGCTATTTGGTGTTTTTTCCCAAGATTTTTTTTTATTTCATTTCCTATGCCATAAATATTTATGTATTTTTTCTTTCTTTATTGTTGTTATATTGTCGTCGATTATGCGTAGCGTGCATGCTTGCGAAAATGTCTTTTCGACAAAAACGAGTTTGTTGCCTAAGTCTTTTGTTTTGCAGGCATAAAAAGCAGCAATCATTTATTCCAAATGCGACAAATAAGAAAAGCGTTCACCACATGGGACAACATGAGCGCAATACTTTATTGCTTCTGCTGCTTTGTGGGTTTTTTGCTTTCGGTTTGTTTTATTATCTTTTTTTTCTACTTTTTGATTACGCATTACCCTTAGCTATGTATGCTAACGTAGCTGTTTAAAAGACAATGACACCAACGTTTTATTGCAGAAAACGCTTCAAATGGCCATTCGTGCAGCTTAACTCTACTCTGCCAATTTAAATAATAATTTTCAAATGTACAAACCGAAACAGTTTATATTTTGCTTTCATCGAAATTCAACGATTACAATTTACTCCAGAACTCATATATATAAGTGCGCACTTCAACTTGACCACATAATGACGCGTATCGCATTCAAGCTGAAATTACTTCCGCAAAGCGTTCGGATCGTTGTTGGACTTCATTCGAAAATTAAATTATTTGTTATTCAGTTGTAGACTGTTGTAATTGCACATATTGTGCGTAGGAAGCAACAAAGCGTAAAGATTACAAGAGCCCACACACTGCAGATAAAAAAGCGAACAATGAATTGCAGAAATGCTCATACTGAAACCAGCAATTAACAATGGCAACATTTATTTTTATTGTATAAATAAATCACTTTTCTCACGAGTTGAACAATGCATAAGTACCCATTGAGTCTATGAACGAATGAATGAATATTAATTGCGTATTTCATTATTTTGTATTGTATTTTAATTTGATTGCTAACATCAACATTTTGTTTCTTATGTAACTTGCAGTTTCCTATATTTGAACACTGCTGAAAAAAATATGGGACAGGAGATATCGCAACAAAATAAATGTAATATTGTTAGACGGCCAGAACAACAATTACCATTACCGCACCATCACATCCAACAGCCTCAGCATTGGCAACAGCAAACACAGCAGACACAGCAAGCACAGCAACAACAACAAACACACAAAAACTATATTAAACCCCATAAAGACATCATATATTCACCATCATCAATCATTTCCACCTCATCCTCAACAACGGACGACTACGACGCCAACTACAGACTGCGGCACAAATACAATTTGGCAAAGCAAACATACGAACGCACGAAAATCGCCAAGAGCTCCAACAGCAACAGCACAAGTGGACTCACAGCAGCAGCGACTGCAGCATCGACGACAACAGCAACAACATCAAGAACAAGGGCATCCTACACATCCGACACGTCGGACTCGAATTACGCAAAGATCAGCGGAGCTGGCAAATACATCAAACGAAACTTTAGCGGCAACTTTGGCAGCAACGGCAACAGCAACAATAACTGCAACGGCAGCGATCATCATTCACATCAACACCACAGAAATCGCTCCCAAAGCTCAGACAGCGGCATATACAACTCATCCTGTCACTGTTCGTCGCTTTCATCGCTGTCGGCTGTCTCGAGCACCTCAACGTGCTCGACCAGCGGCTGTTCGCCGTCGGTTGCCTCGAGCAAGTCCGTCGACAAGCAGAAAGAGTATCTGAGCCATCATCTCTACATCAAATCGTATCTCGATATCTTGGAAGAAGACGAGCGTGCGCGTGCGCATTTTAAATCGGCACGTCCCGGCGGCATTCGCAATTACACTCCCAAGATCTTGGGCGGTGGCAGCGGCAGCGGTAGCGAGGCTACGCTCTCGGCAAGTGCACCGGCCTACGCATACGCAAACGCAAAACAACGCAGTTCCAGTGTCAGTAGCGGTTTGAGTGTTGCCGCTGCAGGCAAAGTCGGCGTCGGTGTCAGCAGCGGAGTTAGTACCAGCAACAGGAACCAACGTGAAGATCCCTGGATTTGACAATTACTGAATCATGGCGTTTGGCACAATGACGTCTTTGCTTGGCATGATACCGTTGCTGGCGATCGGCATGAACTACTATCGTTATCAAAGTGTCGATCCAGAGAACAAAGTGCAGGAAGCGCAAATTGTAAGTGATCCAACTAGCCAGCTAATCTAATCTCTGGCCCCGCCACTGATTTCAATTTCTTTTCACTCAGATACGCCGTCAGTATGATTTCATTGTGATCGGCGGTGGTTCTGCCGGCGCTGTGATTGCCAATCGACTCTCGGAGGTGCGTAATTGGACAGTATTGCTAATCGAAGCGGGCGGCGATGAGTCCGAAATATCGGATGTGCCAGCACTAGCTGGCTACCTGCAGCTGACCGATCTTGACTGGAAATATCAGACAACACCCTCAGCAACGCGTCAATATTGTCAGGCCATGAAGGGAGATCGTTGCCTTTGGCCACGAGGCAAAGTGCTTGGTGGATCTTCGGTACTCAATGCCATGGTTTATGTACGCGGCTCCAAGAATGACTACAACCATTGGGCAGCGCTTGGCAATCCAGGCTGGGCATACGAAGACATGCTTAAATATTTTCTCAAATCGGAGGATGTCCGGAATCCATACTTGGCTAGAACGCCCTACCATGAGACCGGCGGATATCTTACTGTACAGGAATCTCCTTGGCGCACGCCGCTCTCGATTGCCTTTCTGCAAGCGGGCATCGAAATGGGCTATGAGAATCGCGACATCAACGGTGAACAACAAACAGGTTTCATGCTCACGCAGAGCACGATACGCCGCGGGTCGCGCTGCAGCACCGGCAAAGCCTTCATCCGGCCAGTACGTTTACGCAAGAACCTTGACGTCTTGCTGCATGCAGAGGTCTCCAAAATACTCATCGACAAGCTGAAGCGCGCTGTCGGGGTGGAGTATACGAAAGGCGGTCGCAAAAATGTAGTTTTTGTGCGTCGCGAGGTCATCTCATGCGCAGGCGCACTCAATTCGCCCAAATTGCTTATGCTGAGTGGCATTGGACCGGCCGAACATCTGCAGGAGCACAACATACCGGTCATCGCCGATTTGCCAGTAGGCAACAATCTACAAGATCACGTCGGCCTGGGCGGTCTGACATTTGTCGTCGATGCGCCACTCACCGTCACACGCAATCGATTTCAAACCATACCCGTCTCAATGGAGTACATACTGCGCGAGCGCGGCCCCATGACATTCTCCGGCGTAGAGGGTGTTGCATTTCTAAACACAAAATATCAAGATCCCTCCGTCGACTGGCCCGATGTGCAGTTCCACTTCTGTCCAAGCTCAATCAACTCGGACGGCGGTGAGCAGATACGCAAAATACTCAATCTGCGCGATGGCTTCTACAACACAGTCTACAAACCGCTGCAGAACTCAGAGACCTGGTCAATACTGCCACTCCTGCTGCGACCCAAGAGCACCGGCTGGGTGCGACTTAACTCACGCAACCCACAGCAGCAGCCGAAACTCATACCCAACTACTTTGCCCACCAAGAGGACATCGATGTTCTCGTCGAGGGCATTAAGCTGGCGATAAACGTATCGAATACGCAAGCCTTCCAACGCTTTGGCTCACGTCTGCATAGCATACCGCTGCCCGGTTGTCGACATCTGCCCTTTCAATCCGACGAGTACTGGGCATGCTGCCTCAAGCAGTTCACCTTCACCATCTATCATCCGGCGGGCACTTGTCGCATGGGACCCAGCTGGGATGTCACAGCCGTTGTCGATCCGCGTCTGCGCGTATATGGCGTTTCGGGCATCCGCGTAGTCGATGCGAGCATCATGCCCACAATTGTCAATGGCAATCCGAATGCGCCGGTCATCGCCATTGGCGAGAAGGCATCCGACATGATCAAAGAGGATTGGGGCGTGCGCTATGTGCCCCAACAGCGCAAACACAGTGCGCCCGGTTGACGGCGTTTCACGGGGCCAAGCCGCTCTCAGCTCTACGTATAAGTTCCAATGCATGCACTGTGTAGTTGTCTTTCGTTGATTTCAGCTAGTCAAATGTTAAATTGTTTCTGTTTTTGCTATTTATGCTTTATTCGTTTAAATTAATAATATTCATTATTGTTATGAAAACATTTAAATGTGTATTAATTTTTTATTATTTAAATGTATGTTAATGTAAATATGTATCATTATAATTTTTTTTTTTTTTTGTATTTAATATTTTGTCTATTGTTATTACGCATATGTATGCTAAACCACTTTGCATTACTTTTGTTATTGTGTTTATTTATTTTTAAATTGATATTTAGTTTTAAAAATAAAATAAACAATACCTGCATATATAATACAATGTGTACGAATTTTTTTATTTTTTTTTTTTATTTTGTGCCTAAAAGCATGCTATCATTTTGTCGCTGTTCGCTGTTCAACTATGCAGCTCAAGTCTAGCATATACAAAAAATACTTTATTTTCTAGCAAATAGTACCAATCATCAAACACCTTATGCGGATATTTGACATGATACTCATTGCATATTTTTATTGGCTTAGAAAATACAACATGGCCACATATGTAGCTCCAATGCTCACTTTTACTCCTACAACAATCACATCACCCAGGACTAAGTCATGTGAATTAGTTGACTAAGGAATTAAAACCAATGACGCAATAAGAGCGTACGTTAAATTTTTCGTACTCAATCGATATTTTTAAATAAATAAGTTTAGATAATGACTTTGTATTAAGCTCCACTCGCTTCCTCGCCTTAGAAAAAAGCTTAATACAAATATTTTACAATTATAAGCTGACACAACACATTAATCAAAATTTCTATTTGTATATTATTATGAAACGTCCTGTAATGAATAGTGTTTTTGTTTTTTTCTATTCGTTAAAAGTGATATCGAAACGTGAAATCACAATTGCACCTAAACTGTGCTTTTACACATACACACCCACACACACATACTTTCAAAAGAGCGGAAATCTTTAAACTTGTAAATAATTTGTTAGTAAATTATATGGTCAAAAGCAATTTGTTCACACTACTCAGCAAGACTTAACGGACCCTGGCGTTCAACGAACCGCTAAGGGCACAATTCCCGTCTGATCAACCAAAGGCAGACTACAAATCACTTCCGCTCACAATACAAGTCCTCGTGCCCATACCCGTGCTCATGCTCACGCTCGTGCTTGTGTCCGTGAACAAATCAAAGCGGTCGGCGTTTGATTATGCGACGAGGCAGTTGTAAGAAAAGCCAAATGTCAAATTGATTTCAAAGCTTAAATAAAAGTGATCGCTGCACGTTCGGCTGCGCCAGTGCTAAAAAGAAAATTTAATCGATTGTGAAAAAAACCAATCATTGCATAAAATGTGCTGCTAAAGATAAAAATCAAATTTAATGAATAGCTCGCCGACTAACTGACTGACCGATTCATTAAGTTGGCCTTAGTGCATCAAATTGGCACGACGAACGTTAAACAAAGTCGAGTGCATCAATATCAGAGCATAATGCTTCCGTATTTCTTTGCCTTTTATCTCTCACTCACTCTGCCTCTTGCACTCTTTCTCTCTCTCTCTCTCTGGCTCTCACACTGTCGTGCCACTCTCCTTTTGTGTTTTCGCTGTTTCATTGCATTACATGGCTGTTTAGATAAAGTCACGATTTTAGCACCATCATCAGCTATCATACACGATATCGGCGATGGCATGGTAGGCGATGTACGCCAAAGTAAGCAACTGCACACAAATGCCCGCAGACGCTTTTGTGCCATAGGCACATGCAAACTCCATCCTAACATAGGATCATGGCAACTCTCCGCGACTGCGGTAACTGAGCTGATGCCATTTCTTATTACGTTGCTTTGCTTTGTTGTAAGCAAAGTCGTCATGCAGCCAAGCTGAGACAGCTAAGATGAGTAGTATGACAGCAACAGCGCCAGAGCAGTCAACAAAGCTAAGCGATATGAAAATGAAGCCTTGCCTGAGGAGCATTGTTACATAGCCAAAATATAACAAAAGATGCCCTGACGGGCGAACCGACGGACGCACAAATGCTTCCGAAAGTGATATTACAGCTGCAATTGTATTATTGTTTCTTTTATTATATTGTCTTTTCTTTTTTTAGGTTTATATATATATATATATTGTATATATATAAATAGGTTACAACCTTTGACAACAATGCAATGCTGCGAAAACTTATGCGTTGTCGGCGCACTTCAGGCTCAATAAACTAATCAATGTCCGTCTTCACATTTGTCATTTAAGTGCACGCGCACGCGCCATAAGGTTAAAACACACTTGAACTAGGCAGTCACAATAGTTTTATTGAATCTACATGCTCGCACATGGCGGACAGGTTTCCTCTTCAACAATAATAAAGAAAAATGAAAAGCCAAAATAAAATTATTGCCATTAAAGTGCGCTTATGGTTTTTTAGGTCATTACCAGTCTGACAGTCGTTTTGTTTTAAACATAAAACTAAAACGTAATTTGGGATAATAAAAAGCAACTACAAAAGCCAGTGCCAGAGCATTTGCGGCCAAATCGAAATCATGACAAGGTTAAAACTTTGCAACTCTCATGTTGTGACCACCTATGTACCTAAGCCATACCATTTCGTAGGTGTTAAATTTCTTAAGCGCATTCGTGCGTGTCTTGCAAATTAGCGAGTATGCGCATTTTCAATGATATCTTTAATTTGCTCCTAATGCAATGATTAACTGACCTTCGCATTAAATTAAGCTGAAGCTTTTGCACTGCATACTGACGCAAAAATTTCAAACACTGAGTAAATTCAATTAATTATAAATGGGAAACACCCCTAATCAGTCATGCAACACAACTGATTTATGCATTGAACTGGAATTCAGCTAAAGCAAATTTAACAGTTTATCCGGAATAAAACACAACATTATTTTTTTGTTTAATTATTTAGACGTCAAAGTTATGCAGTCAAGTGAATTTATTGACGTTAAAGGCTTCGACCCCGAAACCCAAATGACACACATAGATCACCAAAGTTGACTTATATAATATAATAAAAGATTTCAATGCACGATTACATAGCCAAGGCAAGCACAGCGTACTAAGGGTAGCTTATTTTGAAAATGCTGCAAGCAAATACATATTTATGTAGTTTTATTAAAAACAACATTTTTTTAATTATAATAAAAACAACAACAACAACAACGTCAACGTGCGAAGTCATTATAACATCAAAAATCATAGTATGTTGCCTGTTTACTTTGGGCGTTACATGTCTATAAAATTATTCACATCGTACAGACAGTACAGACATGCGAACGTGGCTTGTATGTACGTGCATAAATCTGCGTATGGCTCGTTTGCAGCATGACTAACCGTATTTACGTGTATACACACACACACACACACACACACACAAACACACACACATATATGTACATATTCGTAATAGAGAACGCATTGGGACAATACACCACATCACACCACATTACACGACACCAGCTAAGTAGCTGGACAGCCAAAAGGGGACTGCGGGCGCGTGGCTGCATAAGCAAACAAAAGTACGCATACGTATTGTATAAAAACAATAAATAAAAAAAGGGAGGCAAAGATTTCGGTTTTTTAGCCGTAACAACAACAACAACAACATGAACAAATAGCAAAGCAAATACTATATATACATAGGTACGCATATGAATAAATAACGAAACATACAAATAAAAAAGCAGGCAATCGAATGTTTGGTACGAATGACCAAATTGTTGCGCAGACGCTGTCATAATGAAAGAAATGGAAAGTGTTATGCGCAGAGAGACAAAGTGTAACGCAAGCAGCGGCATGCGATGGCCTGCGGCGGCTTGTGGCGGCTGTGGCGGCGTTGACTGTGCCGATGCTAATGCTAATAACGGCACAAGTAGGCGCAACGAATTTGGGTCATTAATCGACTAAGAGACGAACACACCAGCGACCTGACATACTTAAACGTATGTTCGTACGTACGTATGTATGTATGTTATACATATTACGCGAACATTTCATTATTCATTGCTGCTTGTCTTTGTTTTTTATTTTTATTATACTTTTTTTTTTGTGTGTGTGTGATTTCTTTGCCAAAGTACACCAACCAACAAGTGCGGTACGTGATGTCGCTCACATGCAAGCTTTGCAAATGGGAGTGTTAATCATGGAGCAGGTCGACAGTCGTCTTTGTACGCACGCACATGCCAAAGTTGGACGTTGTTGTTGTTATTGCTGTTCATCGGCATCGACTTCGTCTTCTACAGCATCTATGCCTATGGCTATGACTGTGGCTGTGGCTGTGCCTGCGACTACGTCATCATTGCTTTCGGCAATTTTGGCGCTTGATTGCTTTCGTTCATACGCCGCTCAGTCGATCTATCGAGGCAAGTGATTTGTTACAATTTTATTTAATTAAGCAGATTATTGACTTCTTGCTGATTGATGGCTAAGTAATGACTGCCGAAATTCAAACTCAATGCCAATTACTCGCTTTCGTATAATTTGTTGAAATACCTTCTTTTCTTTTTTGTTTTTTTCTTTTTTTTTTTTTCTCCCTGATATACGTGTGGATGCCACTTAATTTGAAAATACAGTTACAGCAAATTAATTAGCCATTGGTGACTCGTAATGATATATGCGACGGTATAGGCGGTATGGGTACATATAGTAGCAACTGTATAGTAGCTAGCCACTGTAAAGTAGCAAACTGCAAAGTAGCAACTATGTTAGTCGCATTTAAAATGCCACTTAAATTATATGAGCGCCACACCTCAGCAATTTCTCATCAGTGCGCTAAACCTTTTTTCTTTTTTTTTTCTCTCGTTTCTTGCTATTTCTTTGTTATTGTTATGTTAATTTTTGACTTTTGTTATTTTCATTTCTTTACGTCACCGTCAGTATTCGCACACTCTGCACACACATTGATTTGAAAGTTCGCATGGCGCTTGGTAAAATGATAAAATATCATGGCAAATGGCACAACGCATAAATAAAAACAACAACAACAGAAATTTGCAAAGGAGCTTACTTAGTTGTTGCAACGAAAAATGTTGACATCCTCCACCTCCCACTGCCATAATAATATACAAGCAACTGCTTAAGCAGCATTTTTTTGCCACGGTCTGTTGTTTGGTTCGGCTTTCTTTGGTACCGTTACGTCTCGTCTCGTCTCGTCTCGTCTCGTCTCGTCTCGTCTGGTCGGGTCTGATCGGGTCTAGTCTTGGTATGGCATGCTATGATCTGTTTGTATAACGTCTGTTGACTCTGCGCATAGTAAGCATTTCGTATTTTATTTTCTTTTTGTTTTAATTTTTATTTTTAACATGTTTACATTTCTTGCACTATTGCGCTCTCTAAATTTTACTCGCTCCCTCACTCACAGTCTGTCTCACACGCTTATGCCGAAAGTGCTTTTTTTCCCCCTTTTTTGCTTAAATCGACTACTTACCTAGTGTTTGGTGCGATGCTGCACGTTTTCACGTAAAAAAGTCAATTCGTGCGCACACTTACGTTACGATAAATAAAAAAAAAAAAAATAAAAAACAAAGAAAGACAACAAATATTGTGCAAATGAAAAACTCAGCATTACGAGTTAATTATGTCAAACACTGCTAACAAGGCTTCAATTTGTGTGCCACAAAACCTATACAAAATGCAAACGCTAAGGCAACAAATAAAAATATCACATGCACACTAACCAAAAGCCACAGAAAAAAAAACACACACACAAAGAAAATGGTACATTTAAACTTCACATAAAATTCGGTTAAGTGCAATTTCTGAAAATATGTGATACTAAAACTCTTGATTTATGCTGCTCCAAAGCAAACTCAAAACACAAAAACCACATGCATTGTGCATAAATTCATATATGAGGCAATTGTTTAGTCGTTGGCTCCTCCTCGAAACGATCAGTTTTTCTAAAGGTTGATGCCAAGAAGTTAACAAACGCCAGGCATTGTAAGATTTGTGTTATGTCGCCAGCCATTCTCGGAAAGCGAGAAGCCCTAATGCGCTTAGCTATGCAGTTGCTGCAGTTGGCAATCATCATTAAATACAAAGGACAACTACAAAATAACGGTAGTGAGTGGCGAAATAAAGAAACGAGTATATAATCTTTTATAAATGCCTTTGGCAGCTTTTTCCTTGTTTCCACCACATTAAATAACACCATGTCGTTGAGGAGTTTTGTAAAAGTGAAGCGAAAGCACTTTAGGTGTAAGTAATTCACTTAATGTGCTGAACTGACGCAGTCGGCGAATGTACATACGTACTTGCATACATGCAAACATGTATGTCTGTGTGAGTGAGTGTGGCCCTCTCAGTCATAAAGTCTGTCAGCGTGTCATACAACGTCATGCAGTGTCTTGGCATACGATTCGCCAACACAAAGATACAAAACTCAAGTGAAGAAGAAGATGAAGAGGAGGGGAGGAAAGAAAAAGATTTGCAAGTGTTAGCGGCTGCGCTAATTGCACTTTAACACCCAACAACGAAAATCTGCCACAGTGCCAGCAAAGCCAACAGTCAGCCAACTGAAACCTAAATAAATTTTTGTTTCCTTTTGCGCTCCGTGCCTACGTCTGTTGCTGTACTGACGTCGATTATATAAGCTGACATATAGATGTTGCCTTTAGATTTATACGGCAACTTAAATTTTAATAACTTATTATTTCGCTTTGTTTTTGTTTCTTTTATTGTTTTTTTGTCTTTTTCGTTTGTTTGCCTTTTTGCAAATTATTTAATAAACAAATAAACGCAGCAACAACAATAAGTCAAAATGTGAGCAAAACAAAATGTATAGCCGGCTAGCGTACCGGTCTACCAGAGACTGGCCCGCTGGGCCTGGCCTGCACTGGCGAAAAGTTGGCGCAACTTCGTCGCAGCAGCGTTTAAGCGTTAAGTAAAAAGCTGAGACGCACAGTTTCGTATGGCTTGGATTGCTTAAAACTCCCGCTTGCTTATTTCTCTCTCTTCTTCTTCTTATTTCACTTCTTTTTTTTTTCTTTTTTTTTTTTTGGTGCTGGTGGTGTTGGTGTTGATTGTATTTGTTGTTGTTGTTGTTATTATTGTCATTGCTTTTGCTGGCAGTTTTGTATGACTTTGAATGGAATGTGGTCGCGCAAGCGCACTAAATTCACATTGGTAAAATGCTTGCTGTTATTGTTGTTGCTTTTCTGTAAAGCAAAAATCGCTTAAACATACCACATGATGATAGCAAACGAAACGATAAACCAAAATAAAATAGCAGAAAACACAAAATTACAACACTCAATGTGCGCCAAGCGCCAAAACAAAGACTAAAAATACATACACAAAAATCCAAACAGTTAAAATCGACAGTAAATTATTTTGGCGAAGGGCTTCAAATCTTGCATGATGCATATTTACATAACAAAATCTACACAAAACAACATTTAGCTAAATATTTTGCTGTTTCTTTTTTTGTCCATTACAGCGCAACAAAGTTTCATTTCAGCAAAGTGGCAATGGTTTGATTCTTGCAGTAACCACACTTGCCATGCGCTTGGATGCAATGCCTAATCGCGTTATTAGAAATATACAATAAATTGCTGAGCAATTTACTCATGCACTTATGTAATACTTCAAAATTGGCGCAGCCTGAAGTTAAGCAATTAATTGTAATTATATGCAACTTGCGCAACGCAGTTTCCGTTTTTACTTATTTTTAAGAACTTTGTTAGGCGCCGAAGAAGTGCATGCGCGTGACGTAGCCATTTGGAAAGCACAACGGACAACGGACGAGTTGATTACAAAAGTAATTTGTTAGTCCACACAAGTGAACAAATTTTGCTTAGCTGAATTGTGTTGTCGATTCAACTGATGTAAGAACGCGGAGCAAATGCATTGCATCTGCCAAAGGCGCAACCCGGTTGCATGCCTGCAAGTGGTCGACGAAGTTGTTGTTGTTGTCGCCAGTAGTTCGTTGCGGGCAAACATGTTGGCTTCAAACTTGTTGCGAGCGCGTGCTATTTTTGCTTCGCATGATGCTTTTGCAATACGTATCTGTGATGCCTGTGAGTGATTGTGTGTGTGTGTTTATTTTTTTGTTTTGTTTTGTTTAGTTTTTGTTTTTCTTTTTTTTTTTTGCAGCTTGTTGGCCGTTTGCTGCTTTGGCTTTTGCCTACAACAGCTTTGGCTTTGGATCGTTCGCTGCACAGCTTAGCGGTACTTTATGTTTCAGTTTAAAACGTGCAACGCTAGCGTATTGACGCTGCTAACGGATTTTCAAACCGTTTGTCAAATTGGCATTTATTAAAATTATTTTTGCGTCGTCGTGAAAAAGGCAAAGGATTTTTTTTTCTTGTTTTTACATTATTTGAGTGCATGTAAGAATAACAGTGAATAATAATTATTAATTTTTTGTTTTCTTTTTGTTTAATTTTGTGTTTAGTGTACTGAAAATTTTGTTGTTGCTGCCAAAAAAAAAATGTATATTTAATGTTTAGAACAATCGTTGGTTTTGTTTTTAACAAATAATTTATCACTTGTCTTTGACACATACTGTTATCGCATCTTCGAATAATTAAAAAAAATAATAATAATAATATAGCAACAATAAATGCAGCAAAGCTGTAAAACTAACATGTAATACTAATATGTTTTGTTTTTTTAAAGGCATAACATTTTGTTTTGTTGACATTTGTTATAAATGTTGTAATGCAGACGAAGCGTACAAACTTACTGAATTGTTTTTGTACAAATAATTGTTGCTGTTGATGTTTTCTTTTTTTTTTTTTTTTTTTATAATATTGTTGACATACACAGTTAGCAGACAGACGTCAAACAAGCAACTACCAACGCAAACAAATAACATTTGCAATAATTTAACTAAGCATAACTAAACAAAAGAAATGCACTCAAGTGCAAACTGCAATCGTAACAACAAATACAACAACAAAAATAATAATAACAAACAACAACCGCGAATTAAGCGTTGAGCTTAACAAAGCAAAATAACAAACTTCCACACAAAAACGCACTTTGTCGACAACATCGAATTGCAATCAAAAATCATTTTTTTTTTTATGACGATGCAGCATCGTTGGCGATTGCCAAACAAACGCCAAATATATATTAACATAATCTACGCACATTTATGCGTATATTTGTATATAAGCAAATCCACTTACAACACATACAACATTTGTACACGCATGCCTCCTCTATACGATTATATTTTAGGCAACTGTCTCGTATTATTAGCTTGGCGCACAAATTTATAGTTGTTGTAAAATATGAGATATAAATCGAAGACATATCACGCTTGTATGCTTGGCAAGCACGGAAGAGAGACCGTATGCAACAAATACAACTAAAGAAACAAAAAAGACGACAACAAATACAAATTAACCCATTAAAGTTGCACCAGTAAACTCGAAATGAGAAATAGAGACAACTGCCATATAATTACTTCAAATTGGTTTGAGTTTTAATTTAGAGACCTCTAAGATACACACAAGCAAAACATATTTACAACAATTATCATAAATTTTAACGGCATACACTAACCAAGTTAGTTATCATTAAGATAAAACCTAAATGCAAACAAAAGACTGAAGCAAAAAACTTGCTCTTATTTTCGTTTTTTTTTTTTTTTTTTTGTAGGCAATAATAGAAAGAAAAAAACTCCTGTAGCATTATCATGATTCATAGTAATATAAATAATAGTTTCAAATTGTTGAAAAATATTAAAAACAAATTAAAAAAAATTATTATTTATTTATTTTCATAATCTTTTTCTCGCTTACACAGCAATTTTCTTGGGTGCTGTTGCAGTAAAACCGTGTGCGCGCGTATATAAATGAGTAGGAAGGTTAGTCAATACAAAGTAATTGCTTACAAAACACAAAAGCTAAATAAAGTTATTAAATAAATGCAACATTTGCGCTGCGTGTTACACACAATTTATTGCACATCAAAGAAAAACTTTTCATTTAGATTGAACGCATGCCTAGACAATAAATCATAAATTGATTTTAAATTCGAACATTGCTGTTCCTCTTTTTGGCGCCCAGTGCGGGCGTATGGCGCGTGAATTATACAAAAGTTCAATGCATAGTTTACACGAACGGCGTCAAATTGCCGCCAAGGCAATGGCTAAGGCATATGTAGCATGTGTGTGTGAGTGTGTTTGTAGTTTAGAATGCATCTACAAAGTTAGTTCAGACATGGCCAAATGGTTTAGGCAAATTTAATGACAAACACATAATTGTTAACCTATCATTGTGCTTATACGAGTGCGAATGCGTTCGAGACAAGTGTCCGTGTACGCTACTTTAGCATGTCAAGAACAAACGCACGGCGTGCGGCAACTCATATGCCGGATGGCTTTTTGTCGCTCGATTATATAACAACTTCCACAAGCGCAGACAAACAAACTATTATATACAAGTGATTTATGCAATTTGCCAAGATAAAGTGCTGCTAATTGGTTGAACATAAAGACAAAGTAGCTGCAAATGGCCAAAGTCATTGACACAATGACATGCGGCGTTTTACCTTACAGATGCCTTTTAGCCTTTACTGGCTGCTGTTGGTGTATGCACACGTACTAACTGACAAGGTGACTGGCAGACTAATCATGACTTGCCTGACAAAGGTTGTCTTGTCTACATTGTTGTGCTCATTATTGTTGATGTTGTTGTGGTTGGTGTTTTTTCTTGTAGTACACTTTTACACCAAATTAAAGCCAGAAATCACTTCAAGTAACGACAATAATGTGTAAATAATACACTCAATGCTTTATACGGCATATGCGCTTTGCACACATTAATTTTACTTCAATAAACAAATAATGGAGATACAACAAATACACAAACACACAAATATGCGTGGGCTGTGATGCATGTGCGTGAAGTTCAAATTTGAAACTCATAGTACAATTATAGCAAATACAAAAAGTGCGACTGCGACAGCAATAGCGAAATAGACAAACTGAAGTGAGTACGAGAGGCAAAAAGACACATGGCAGTCTTAATTAGAAGTCGTTTACCTATGAACTTGACTCTTGCCCGGTAATTGTTTAAACTAATTGACTTAACAACAACAACAACAAAAAAAGCAAAAAGCCAAAGAGACTTTGAGTAGCAACTAAAAAAAAACCTAAAGAAATAAATATAAATTAAAACACTTAATTAAATGAAAAAACAACAATAAGCAATTATAACAAGTGCGATACGGCCTTTTGCAATTTTTTATGAGCACTTTAAATGCGAAAAGCAAAGTTGCAACATTTTACGTCTAGATTTTTTTTTTTCAATTTGCAATATACTATACTAGGCATACATAAATACAAATATACAAATATATGTATATATACATTTATATCTGGAAAAGTATATAAATATTTGGTATATTATTTTGGTGTTGCGCATGGATAAGCAGGTACGCACACACCAACACACATGCATCACACATTGACCAGCAGCCAACAGAAACACCAGCCACAATACTAACAACAACAAAAACAAAAAACCACATCGACGACGACGAAGACGACGGCGACGACAACAACGCAACAGGTTTTGCAGTTAAACAGAAACTTGTTTGCGGCGTAGTTGACCCAATTTTGTGCGTCTTTTTCATTTTTCCTTTTTGTTTCTTTTTTTTCCTTTGTTTCACGCAAAACGGTGCAAAAGTTTAATGCATTTACTATTTATAATTTAAATGCGCCGACCAGGATCCGTAAGCGCATGTGGCTGGCAGTCAAAAAGCAAATTGCATTGCATAGATTGCGAAAGGAGGACCAAACCCGATTCGCTCATACAGTGTTCAGCACTAAGCAGCCATAATGTTTAGCATAGCAACATTCAACCGTTCGATTCGTAGCGTATTCATTTGCAATGCCATAGAAATGCGTGTCGAATGCAGCACAATTAAAAAGAGTTCATGCATATTCTTAATTGAAATAAAACTAAAACAAAAGAAATTCAAATGAACAAAAAGGAAAGGCGCTTTTCTTTAACCCAGTTTAACTTTCAAACAATTTCGAATTAATTTCTTTAGTATAAGTGAAGGGGCTTCACTTAACATAGCTTGGCATCAATACAAATTGAATTGCTTTAGCAATCAATTTCAAATTAGCCCGCTTAGTTTGACAAAAAGTTGTGGTGCGATGTGTGATGCGCAGCTGTCAATTAAACAATGCAACTTCTTAAGGCCAACGGGCCTCTGTGCAAACCTTTCACATCGTCACTTTACCGTGCAAAGCAGCGGCGCAGCTCCAAAAAAAGATTTCGCAATTTGGGTTTTCTGCTGCTGCTTGCTTGTTTGATATTTTGGTGGTTGCCTGCCCGTTTGTTGTTGTTGTTGTTGTTGTTGTTAGTGTATGCAATTCACAGTGTTAATATGTATTTACCAATCGAGCGCCAATTATACCGCAACCAAAACTTTTGTTATTACATCATTGAACACAACAAATGAACGAATGAAGGAATGAACGAACGAATGTACGAATGTGCGAGCGAGCGAACCTACGAGCAGACAGGTCGGCTTAGCAGGCAGACAGACAGACAGGCAGACAGACAGACTGACATGCACAGGCCTCAAAAAGCACCATTTATAGTGGCAGTGGCAGAAGTGACCGCAGCAGAAGAAGCACAAAATAAAATCGAAATCAAGACAACAACAACAACAATAACAACAAAAAACACAAAAATTATACACGAATATTATATGAAGTTAAAGCCCTGCTACAAATGGCATACATATGTACGTGTACATGCAGACATACAAAAACTCTTAACATGGTATTCGTGCTTTACATACGAACGCCACTGTATTTTTTTTCTGTTTTTTTGTTACTTTTCTTTTTGTTTACTGATGGTACATATTTGTTATGACCAATAATCGTCAAGGTCGCACAACGGCAAAAGCAAAGAAGCATCAGAAAAAGCATTGACCACCTCGTTTTTATTTTTTTTTTCTGTTTTTTATGTGCGCTTACGTTCGTTCGTTCGCTTGATCGCTTGATCGCGCCTTTTACCTGTTCGTATGCATGTTCCGATCACATACTTACATACAAACAAACATAACATAACATAACCTAACCCAACTTAACACAACACAACTCAACCCAATCCAACCAAACCGCATCGCATCGAACCGAATTGTGCCGAAGCATAAAACCGTTGCAGAGTCGTCGATGGTCCGACATTTTATTTATAAATAAAGTCGCTTAATGCGCGCACTTGTCCAATACTCGACAGACAGAAAAACCACTTGACAAGCGTCACTAGTAACCATAAAAATATTTTAGCATGGTTAAAAGAAATATTTGACGCCGCCTGCTCCCCTCTTGCCCATTTGCTTGTGTGTGGCATTTCTTACAACATTTTTGTTACATTGTTTGTATATAAATAAGATTGTACGCAAGTTTTTGTGTTTAACCTAATTTTGCGCTGTAAATTTTGTTTCTCACACAGCTTTCCTCTCTTTTTTCCACCCACAGAGCACAGAGCAGCTGCAGCCTTAATTACAAGTGTCGAGCGTTAAACCATGAACAAGAGAAAGAAAGCGCATGACGACAGTTAGAGCATATGCACAACGACAACAACAACAACCAACACAACCACCACAACAGGAACGAAAGAAGCGAAAAAAGAACGTAACGGTATCAGTGGAGGAAGAAAAATGGTACTGAATCTACTCTTTATTACGACGGTGATCAAATCGACATTTGGTGTCGTCACAACCGGCCTGTGGCTCATACCACTGATGCTGGCGGCCATAACCTACTACAGATACGATGCTGTTGACCCGGAGTCACGACCCATCGATCAATTGAATCTTCTGCATGATTACGACTTCATAGTCGTTGGCAGCGGCTCAGCCGGTGCGGTTCTTGCAAACCGCCTAAGTGAGATACGTAAATGGAAAGTGTTGCTAATCGAAGCCGGACCGGATGAGAACGAGATCAGTGATGTGCCTTCGCTGGCCGCTTACCTACAGCTAAGCAAATTAGACTGGGCCTACAAGACGGAGCCCTCGAACAAGGCATGTCTGGGCATGCAGCAGAATCGCTGCAATTGGCCACGTGGACGTGTTCTGGGCGGCTCAAGTGTGCTGAATTACATGCTCTATGTGCGTGGCAACCGGCACGACTACGATCATTGGAAGGAACTTGGCAATCCGGGTTGGGGCTACGATGATGTGCTGCATTACTTTAAGAAGTCCGAGGATAATCGCAATCCGTATTTAGCATTCAACCATTACCATGGACGCGGCGGTTTGTTAACTGTGCAGGAGTCACCCTGGCACTCGCCTTTGGTTGCCGCATTTGTCGAGGCGGGCAGCGAAATCGGCTACGAGAATCGCGACATAAATGGTGAGAAGCAAGCGGGCTTCATGATTGCACAAGGCACCATAAGGCGTGGCAGTCGTTGTTCGACCGCGAAAGCATTTCTACGCCCAATACGGCAACGCAAGAACTTCCATCTATCGATGAACTCACATGTGACCAAGATTATCATCGAGCCCGAAACAATGCGCGCCAAGGCTGTGGAATTCGTGAAGAATGGCAAAGTGTATCGCATCAAGGCACGACGTGAGATCATACTGTCTGCGGGCGCGATAAACACGCCACAAATACTCATGCTGTCGGGCATTGGACCGAAGAAGCATCTGGAGGAGCACAAGATACGCGTGCTGCAGGACTTGCCAGTGGGCGAGAACATGCAGGATCACGTGGGCATGGGTGGCCTCTCTTTTCTGGTCGACAAACCGGTGGCCATTGTACAGGATCGCTTTAATCCGACAGCCATTACATTTCAATACGTGCTGCGTGAGCGAGGCCCCATGACGACACTCGGCGGCGTCGAAGGTTTGGCCTTTGTGCACACGCCATTCTCAAATCGCAGCATCGACTGGCCAGACATACAGTTTCATATGGCACCCGCCTCGATCAACTCAGACAATGGGGCACGTGTAAAGAAGGTACTTGGGCTCAAGGAGTCCGTCTATCAGGAGGTCTACCATCCGATCGCCAACAAGGATACTTGGACCATTATGCCGCTGCTATTGAGACCACGCTCGCGTGGCTGGGTGCGTTTGCGTTCGTCAAATCCCTTTCACTATCCGCTTATCAATGCCAATTATTTTGACGATCCAATTGACGCCAAAACGCTGGTGGAAGGCGCTAAAATCGCTCTGCGTGTTGCCGAGGCGAAGGTCTTCAAGCAATTTGGCTCACGTCTCTGGCGCAAACCGTTGCCGAATTGTAAGAAATACAAGTTCCTCTCGGATGCCTATCTAGAGTGCCAGGTGCGCACCATCTCGATGACAATCTATCACCCGTGTGGCACAGCAAAAATGGGTCCTGCCTGGGACACCGAAGCGGTCGTTGATCCGCGTCTAAGAGTGTACGGTGTGCGTGGCCTCAGAGTGATCGATGCGAGCATCATGCCGACCATTAGCAGCGGCAACACAAATGCGCCAGTCATCATGATCGGCGAGAAGGGTGCTGACCTCATCAAAGAGGATTGGCTCAAAAATCCAGAATACAAGATTGCGGACAGTTAGCGACGCAGGTCGCTTTTAAGATCGCTCTGAAGTTGGCATTAGGGGCCAATGTGAAAGAAGTCATTAGCTTTATGAAAGACAAATCAACTCAAATGCTCTTAAAACAGAACAAAAAGACCGAAACAAAAACAAAAAGATAAAAAGAAAAACACATAAGGTTGCCATTGATTAAATTATTAGCTAAATCCTATGAAAAATTTCGTTTAGTAAATTTTCACCTGCGACAAGTCGCTCATTGTATTGTAAACTATTTCAATCATCATTTATCATCATGAAGCTATCTTACACACATGTCACGATAAGTTTGTTATTCATTCACCCCTAAGTTAATTTTATCAGCATTACAACAAAATCGAGTCATAGGATAAAATGTTTGTTTTTACTATTATTTTGTTCGCTTAATTTTATCTTAATTCTCTTAGTTATATTTGTTAGTTTTAAACAACGAATGTGTATTTAAAATAAATTAATTTCGATTTAAAAGTAATCATTCAAATCAATTCAAAAAAATTTCCTTTTTATTGATAGAAATTGTTGCTTTCAATCTAATTGAGATTTATCCAGATGGTGAAATGCAACACCAGAAGTTCAATTGGACACAGTCAAATTTTTGGTATATGGCATTTCGAAGTGTCGTCAATGTTATAATAGTTAGGCAGTGAAAATTGCAAAAATAATTAAAACTAATTAAAAATTTTCAAAAATTCCAGGTTTCCACCATGTTCAGTTGCTAAAGAAGATGTCGCTACTGTAGATTCTCTACTTGATTCCTGATTTACTGAGAAGAAGAAGTTTAGCCGCAACTCGCCACTATTATCATTTGCATAACCTTTATTTTTTTCATCCCTAAAGTATATAACATATTTTGCACTAAAAGCATTTCTTATTCACATACTTTTAGGCACAAAACAAAAAAAAAGCTAAGAACTTACAGCCAAAAGTTTCACTTAAACTCCAGTTAAGTTTCAATAGATAATCGTATCTGATTATGAATTATTTTGTATTCAACAAGAGACTGACAAGTGCTAGTCTTTTTTTGTTTTTGGCATAAATAGCACAGGGGAAGAAAGGAAAAAGGGCCACATATCTTTTTTCACATGAATGTTACTCTTGACATTTTCTACGGAGTCTTTGACGTGCAAAAAACATAACGAATACAAAAGCTGTAAAATGTAAGCTTAAAGCTTCGAGAGTTTAATGACCAACATCGCTAGAGCGGCAAAGCTGTAGTCAGTTATAACATATATTATGTCATCGATATGCGTATGCTCTTTATACTTTACAAAATCCAAGCATACAATAAAAAAATGCTGCTTAATCGAAAAAAAAAAAATAAAAAAATTAATAAAAAGAGGAATATTTTTAAGGCCATATTTTATAAAGAATGTTTCTAGCATTGATCTGCGTAAGTTTGACTTCTCTTTTTAGGTAGACTCAAGTTGAGTGCAACCATCGAGAAACGTATTGCTTAAATAATCTGCCCTCGATGTTTTCTATGATTCCGGAAGCCGGAAACAAACTCAAAATAGTGCAACGCTAATTGGGGCGTATTTAACACTAATTTACTTGAAGTCAAGTTCAAAAAGATTAAAACAAAACCTAAGAAAGATACCAAAGAAAACTGTAATTGAGGCATGACTTGCCGAAAACTATTACCACATTCTTTTTTTCTTTTTTTTTTTTTTCTTGGGTTTTTTTGTCAAGAGAGATCAATGGAATAAAACAAAACAACAATAATAGATACTAATAAATATATATAGTTTAAGAAGGCAAATCAGAAGTCAAACCGGATTGCTCACTTTGGTTTTATTTTATTTTATTTTTTTTTTAATTGAAACTTTCAGCATGAGTCGAACATCAATAAAACCATGTCTACAAACACAAGTTCAAGGTTCAAAAAACAATCTATATATAATACATGCATATACATATGTATGCATCAATACACATTCATGTGTATAAGTTTATCTCATATGTATTGACATATTATAAATAAGCATCAAAAAGTGTGACCAAACACTATGAACGTCAAATAGATAACATGACATTATAGAGTTTTTATTGGCAATTAGAGTTAATAAGGTTTTGAATTAAATACACATGTGCTTATTAAAATAATTTGTATGTTGTTTTTTTTTCCTTACTTGCATAAGCCGCTGAACTGAGACATACAGGTGCCCATACCCAATGGTAACCAGCAAGATGCACAGTTGACCAAAGTGCCTACGTGACGAGTCAAATGATGCGCAAAATACCAAACAAATTTGCGTACGAACGTACTTAAAAAAAGGTGAAATCCAAATCAAAATAAACTTAGTAAGGTCGAGTCCACTGCAACGACTCACAAATGCGCTTCCGAATCCATGCGAAATGTTTAGCCAACATCATCTGCCAATAAACACGTTCGCCAGCTGATTGCATACTGAAGACTAAGCAAAGCAATGCCTTAAAATTGTACGCATGCAGACAAATTGTTTTAGTTACTTTTGTTTACAAACACGAAAAAAAAATTAGAAGATAACAAATAAACGTTTATGAAACTAAAAAGCTTGACAGAGTGTTGCTTTGGCGAAAAAACAAAGACAAAATCAAATCAAACTGTGAAAGAAAAAACAGCAAAAATGCGCCAATGCGCCAATGCGCAACAACAAAACCAATTAGTAAGTTAATATAACTCTCTAAAGTAGGTCAATGGCTACCGGAAGTAGTTTACAAAGTTAGTATTCGCTGCAAAAAAAACACAGCAAAACTACAGAGAGACAATAACTTCCTGATCGACGGGGCTATCGAGTCAACGGTTTTTTATAACGGCCGGGCCAGCTGATATATACGCGTGTAGACTCGCATATATTTCTTCTACTTGATTTTTGTCTTGTTTTTTTTTTGGTATTTTTTGTTTCCTAGGGTTAAAGTTAGCTTTGGTTAGAGGTTAATAAACTTGTTGCATGTTTTTAACTTATGCTTAAACTTATATTAAAGTTAAAACAAATAAGCAAATCAAGATTTGACCGTTAGCTACGAATTCTACCTCCGTGACTGCATAGCGCAGTACTCAATTGACCCAGACCCAGTGAACTTGAATATTGTTTTTTTTTTTAATGATTTCATTTAATTTTATTTTTTTTTTTTTTTTTTTTTTTTATCAGTTTATTCAATTTAATTTTAAGATAGAACTCAATGCTGAAGCGCCTCGCAGAGTCAAATAATCAACATTGTGAAGCTACTGAAGCTAGAATGCATATAAAACTCACCTTAACATTATTAATATTCATAATTGATTGGCTAGGCACCACCTACCTGTAAACAGAAAAAAAAAAATTGATTGTACAAAAAATCATAAAAGATATTTATGTATACACATGTTTTGTTTTTTTAAATATAGATATATAATAATAAGTAACAAGAAACTGTGTTATGCTAATAAATATTTATTAAGTAATTTTTCAGTCTTGAGCATTACAATATAGTCGCATACGTCACATTGTTTCATAATGCACGGCAGTGCGGAAGTGCGTGCATTTGAAGCATGCTGGAATGGCCAAAGCATTTCGATTGCCCTTCTAAATAACAACTTTGACAATGTGAATTCTTAGCTAAGCTTACAAAAAATGAAATAAAACATCAGACTGTTGTATTTCTTTGTTGCCTTTTGATTCTTCGTTTCGACAAAAACTTTTTATTGAAAACCTCTTAAACCTAAGAAACAAATAGCAAAACCTTGGCTACACAACAGTTACAACGTTGTAAGTGGAAACACTCAGCCGTCACACACAACACAGCGACCTTTGGCCGGGTTCTAATGAACTTTCAGCAGAAATAGGCAACATCACGATCAATGCCAATATGCAGTTTAAATTGGAATTAAAATGATGTGTTGTTGGATTATACAACGTTTTATTTTTTTTTTTTTTTGTAATTTTTTATTAATTTATTTTTTTTTTTTTTTTTTTTTGTTGTGAAACATCAATGCTCCGCTGATCCACTAGAGTTGCCTAAGTAGAATGACATTATTTCTAGAAGCACTTTTTTTTTTAAATATTGCTTACTGTTAGAGATGAAACAAATTCCAGGGTTTTTGTTTTGTGTTCTGATGCATCTAAGTTATTTTATCACATAGCAGCTTTTGCAATTATTATCTGTTAAGAAGCTTTAACAGCTAAGCCACTTCAAACAATAAAAATGCAGTGTCTTTGCTATGCTGATCAAACTGCAATTGATTTATTATTCAGTTACAATGTATATACAATTAAATGCTGACAGTTACTATGAAACCGGCAAAAAAAGAAATTTTATTGTTAAGTTTTTTTTATTTTTCAGCACATAAATAGGTTTTTAAATTTGTTTCAGACAGATAATAAGCATAAATTATTTACGACTTTAGACAAAGAACTCTAGGTTTTTTTTCATATTCTGCTATTAGATTCCCATAAAATTGATTTGGTTTATAATATTTAATTTACAACTTAAGTTTACAATTAAGGAAATGCATATTGCTAATATGTAGCCTATCTTTGCAATAAAATCATTTAATCTTATAGAAAAGTTCTTTCTTTTTAGGTTTATTAAGATCCTGAATGAAAGTTAAATTAATTATCATATAAGCATCAAATATTTCTATTCAAATTTTTCTTGGTTTTAAATGTCGATTTATCTGCCTGTCTGTCTGTCTATGTGTCTGATGATGATAATGCGCTAATGGAAATACACACAAAAGACACGTTTAGTCGGTTTTTGTTCTAAAAATGGGAATTTACCCGCAATCAAAATTCTGATTGCTGTCATTTATAATATCTTGCCTTGCCTCGCCTTGTTTCGTGTTTTTCTTTCTTTTTCTTATCCAGATATTATGATCAATCCAACGTCGTTTTAAGCTGCTGCTTAGGCTCTTCAATATTAGACGCTATTTTTGGTGTCTATTAAAATGAATTTCATTTTGTTCGCTGCAAATATTAAAATCGCAAACAATCAGCAAAGTTGTCATTGTTGTTGTCGATTATATGGATTTTGGTTTCTTGTTGGTTTTGTTAGCAGTAAAATCCATTTAAAAGAATTTACCAACGTTAAATGACTAAACAAAAAATGGCTTTCAAAAGATTGTTCAATATACATATACATATATGTACATATATATGTGTTTGCACACATTCGCGAGCATCTAAGTCAAACAATAACAAAAATGAAATCACAACGCCCAACTGTACACAAAGAATCGCGTCTCTCTGCCACGAAGGCCGAATCAAAGTCTGAAAGCAACAAAAACCACACACATACGATTCGAATTACTTTTATAGAAGCAACATTAAATATTTTATTGTCTCGTCACTTATCGCAATTTGTTAATTTAACGAATTTATGCAAGAGTACTTGCGCACAAAATAACGGAAAAATATAAATAACAATAGCAGAAAAAAATTGAAAAAATTAAAAAAAAAACATTAATTGAAATGTTTTTTAAAATATTTTGCAACGGAAACCGATCGAACAATGACTAAGTCGGCATTAAACTTGCACATAAACACACCACAAAACAATCTCAAAAGCATGATGACTACATTCTTCAGCTTGTTGTTATACTTATTATATAATTTTTTTTTTTTGGAAATAACAACAATCAATTGAAATGTATATTGTGCATTTGTATGTTAAAATCAAAAGCAAAAGTCATAATATTTTGACTTAGAGCCTCAACGACCACACGAAAATCAATTGGTAGCAAAATAATTGTTTGCCACTTCTGACGTCATAGCCCCATTGTTAATTCTTTTGTCTGTGTTTTTGGTATAAGCTTATCTTTCTTTAGGAAACATTGACACTAAAATTAAACGCGCTTCGGCCAATTAGGAAGAGAAAACAAAGCGGAAAGCATCATTACTTGCCATATAAGGCAGTTGGTTCAGGCGTCACTTGTTAATGGTTTAACCTAAGCGGCGGCTTATAAAATTCAGCAATTAAATCGCTTGCTGCTCATCCTAATGGCGGAAGAAGTTGGAATTTAATTTTGTTTATTTTTTTTGGTTTTTTCGTTTCGCTTTTAGGTTTAGTTAATATATATAATGACTGCATTGTTTGTACATAGTGACACTATGAGAATATTACAAGGTGTCTACAATGGCAATACATGGCTTCTATCCAAGCAACTGAACTTTGCACTAACATTAAATAATTTACTTGATATAAGTTTGGCTTGGAATACTCATAGATCTTATACATTTAGCAGAATATGACAAATGCAAAACTGCTTAAAAAATTCAAAAATCATAAGCATTGCATATACAGCAATTTCGCATTGTAAGATAATCTGTTCGGATTTTTTAAAGGCTTAACTATAATATGCAGCTATTAAGAACCGGATGCTTAGCTTGCAAATCTTATTTAGTGCCTGCATTTTTATAATCATATGATCGGTAAATATTTTTTAATTAAAGATATACTTTTGTATGTTTATCGTAACTGAAAAACTTTATACAAAATAATTGTAGATGTGTACAATTGAAAATAACCGGCCTTCAACTTTACAAAAACAAATTGCATTAAAAAGGAAAATGAACGTCAGAGACGCACTTAAACGATAATAATGAAAACGAATGAAAATTGTGCGATTTCATTCGGATTTTTCCTCATGCACGATCAATGTCAATAATTCGCAACTGCAGTCAACAGCCGAAAAACGACAACATAAAACAAGTCATTCTAAAAACAGCTAACCACAAAATCAAAACAAAAAGATTGAAAAAAAAAACGCACAGAATGGTTACCAAAAGCCATAAAATGAGCAGCAACCGATTAGCACAGCAAAACTCGGTCAAAGACAACAACTTGTAAAAACAAATTCTCGACTCTAAGCACCAAAATTGTTATATGTAAGTTTGCTTGGCGATAGGTATTATTTTTATTATATTAGTTTTTTACTTTTAATTTTATTTTTGACAACGTCACCCAGCACACAAATGTCGTATGTATGTATGTACACAAACAAGCAACAATCGACGAGCAATGTCAAAATGCACTTGTTCGACTGCACGAAGAACCAGCAAAGGAAACGTGGAAAAAGAAAAAAAACGAAAATAAATAAAAGAAAAAAAAAGAAACACTATTAATGCATTCGTAATTGCCGTTAGACGAACATGGCTTGCACTTGGGTAACCTTCGATCGAAGTTCGTTACAAACGTAAAACATTGCGAAATGCAACGGAAACTCACCTTGACAAGTTGGCAGCGCAAAAAAATATCAACTGTGCCAATTGCGTGCCTGCCGTTTTTTTACACCTATGTAAGGCAACGACGACGATGACGTCGTTCATCTGCAATTAAACTTTGCAAGTTATATAGCATTAAATATCCCTGCCGGGTGCAATACACACATGCCCACACACACACACACACACACACCACAGACCACACACAAGCACACATATGAGCATACAGTGAGCAGACTTATTAGTATGCCAAGCTCAACTTGCGGAATGTTAATACACTCTTGGGGCAAATTATTGTGTGTGTCCTTGAATTTTCAATGTGTCGACCAAGACGTCGCATAACTCAATCTAGCTATTCTGCAAGCTACCGTTTTGTTCCGATGATGATGATGATGATGATGATGATGATGTCGATGATGAAGCAGATGACAATGATGATGACAATAATGATGACGTTGAGGCTGGCGATGAAGATAACAACAACCACAATGACGACAGACAACAATGATTAAAATTTCTGATATATTTATTATTCACACGAATATGTACTTTGTTGCCTGAGTACGATATATTGCCTTTCTGTTCTTTTTAATTGCACAAGTAACGTTTGTTGCTTATTTTAAAATTTATCGTATCTGTATGTTTTCGCTTAATATTATTATTTATTTTGTTTTTTTTTTTGTTTTTTTTTTTTTTTCTATATATGCTTTCTGTTGGTCATACCTTAATGAACATGCGCGCGCATTCGTCGTGCCCACTGACTGAGCGAAACTCCCACATAGCAAAGTTGTTGATTGGCAGCAGCAGGCACTTAACATTGATGAATAACAATAAACAATGAAGAACATTTTTATAATCAACTCATATTGTATAACAAGTGATAGTCCAGACACAAAGACCGCCTTCCTAAGCAACACAATAATTCACTTGCAAACGGAAATCATTAGTGCCCAACTATTTGCCAAATGCACACACATACGTACTCGTGCTTGAAGATGTTCTAAAACGATGTCCGGTGCCGATTGCAATAAAATTATAAACAAAAAATGCCTGCACGCATACTGAGACTCTAAAACCCACAACTGTTACTCACTTTGCAGACCTGATCATTGCTGTGAACAAAGAGAAGAGATGTCAGCAAAAGCTCTTGCTCGCATTTTTATTGTGCACCTGTATATTTTATCAAAAATTTCAATCATAGATAATTTCGCTAAAAGAGTCACTCAGAAATCGAAGTTTGCTAATTTTGTATTCAACACAATCAGCTTCTGAACCAGCTGCTGAGTAACTACTAAACAATCGATGAATAGAGGCTGAGCTAGCTAAATGCAGTAATAACATACTCCAGCTCAGTACGCAGTAGAACAGAAAATAATGTTCGCAATGCGGTAGAGCCTTATATGAATATAATAATATACTATTTGATATGCAGTGGCCAACAATTACAAATGCGAATGAATAAACCGAGACCCAATAATTATAGAAATAGAATAATAGTAAACATGCGAGCCAATGTAAACCATGCGTAACCTAAACCTGAACTTGAACTCATTTCATAACAAATAAACTGCAGATAAACATAACTTCCATTGCAAAGCAACTTCAGTTCCCTTTCTCCCGAATACCCTATTAATGCACTAATTAATATTCATACAAACTTGTATCTAACGATACATTTCGCAGATTGTTATCGAATTCCCCTTTGTCAGCTATTAGCGCTGACCAACACACGATCGGATCGTCTAATAGCAGGAATTACATTTGAACCTTCATTAAAAAGCCCAAAATGCTTAAGCACAGCCTCATGACGAAATGAATAACGAGACGTGATAGTAACTGCAATGACACAAAGCTACTGTGCAGTACACGTCCCCATCCACGAAGTAGGTAGTTTTTGTCGAATGACAAGTTCTATGTGATCGTTGTGATGTGGTGTGGTGTGGTGTGGTGGGGTGTGGTGTGCATTACAGAAATAAAACGAATTATTGGCTAATAGATCTTAACAAGTTGAAATTCCAGCAGTTCATCAGGTGCATCGTATCGAGAAAGTTGCCTGGTGTTCCGCGTTCTGCTGAGTTTTCAAGAGGCTACGTAAGTGATCGCGCGCAAAATGTGGCTGCATAGACTTGCAATGGTGACACTGTTGCTGCCGCTGCACTTAAGCCACCAGGTCGTGGCAGATGAGCAGCAGTATGGCAGCGCCGTGGACATAATGCTGGAGTTGATGACACGTGGTCAACGTCAGGCTGATCTCGAGGCACAGGATGACAATGTGCAGCTGCTGCGCAGCTATGATTTCATTGTTGTCGGTGCGGGCACAGCCGGCTGCGCGTTGGCCGCGCGACTCTCGGAGAATGAGAACTGGCGCGTGCTGCTCATAGAAGCTGGCGGCCCCGAGAGCTACGTCATGGATATGCCCATCTCGGTGCACTATCTGCAATTGGGCGAGATGAACTGGAAGTATCGCGCACAGCCCTCCAAGGACTACTGCCTGGCGATGAACGATAATCGCTGCAATTGGCCCCGAGGCAAAGTAATGGGCGGCTCATCAGTGCTAAACTATCTGATGTACACGCGTGGCAATCGCCGCGATTACGATAACTGGGCCGCATTGGGCAACAGGGGTTGGAGTTATGCGGATGTGTTGCCCTATTTTAAAAAGTACGAACAGTCCAATGTGCCCGACGCAGAGCCCGAATATGTGGGTCGCGAGGGCCCCGTTAAGATTTCCTACATCAAATATAGAACACGCATTGCAGATGCCTTCGTTGAGGCTGTGCAACAGGATGGACTCAAGTATCGCGACTACAACGGCCGTGCACAGGTTGGCGTGTCATATCTGCAGACGAACACCAGGAATGCCACACGCTGGAGCTCCAATCGCGCCTATCTGTATCCAATCAAGGGCCAACGCAAGAATTTGCATGTTTTGAAGCAGGCATTGGTCACACAAGTGCTCATCGATGAAGGCACCAAGACCGCACAGGGTGTCATTGTCAGTCGACGGGGCAAATCGTCAAGGATACTGGCGAAACGAGAAGTCATACTGACGGCAGGCGCCATCAATACGCCGCAGCTGCTGATGCTGTCTGGCATCGGTCCCGCCGAACATTTGCGCAGTGTTGGCATTAAGCCGCTGGTGGATTTAGCCGTTGGCTACAATCTGCAGGATCATATTGCGCCCGCGCTGACATTCACAACGAATGCCACCTCACTGCATATCGCAGATATCGTGAGCACAGAACATCTGCGTGCGTTCTTAAACGGCGGCGGCGTTTTCGGCTTGCCTGGCGGTGTCGAGACCATCGCCTTTTGGGCGCTTGATGACAGCAAGAAAGGACTTAGTCCGGAACAAAGTTGGTCCGACTTGGAAATGTTTATGGTTTCGGGTGGCTTGCATACGAATGGTGCGCTGCGTCGCGCATTTGGCATCCGGCAGGACGTCTACGATGATATGTTTGCCGATTTGGCAGCGAAAGATGCTGATGCCTTTATGATCTTTCCAATGGTATTGCGTCCGAAAAGTCGTGGTCGCATCATGCTCAAGAGCAGCGATCCTTTCAAGTATCCTTTGATCTATGCAAACTACTTTGCAAATGACTATGATCTCGATATAGCTGTGCGTGGCATTGAGAAGGCCATGAGTTTGATGCAACAGCCCGCCTACAAGGCGATCAATGCCCAGCCCCTGAACCGCACACTGAAGGCATGCCGGCGTTTCGGCATCAATACACGCGCCTACTGGGCCTGCTATACGCGTCACATCACACTGACCATCTATCACTATGCCGGCACGGCCAAAATGGGACCAAAGACCGATCGCAATGCGGTCGTCGACGAACGCCTAAACGTCTACGGCATTAAGAAACTACGCGTAGCCGATGCGAGCATTATGCCCGAGCTAATCGCAGGGCATCCCAATGGTCCGGTCTTTATGATCGCCGAGAAGGCAGCCGATATGATCAAAGAAGACCACAACTATATAGCTTAGCATGCGGGCCATTGCGATCGTCAACTAATCTCAGCTTTACTTGGTTATAGAAACAGATTATTTTTCTTTTTTTTTACAATAGATGCGTAAGTGTAGGGTATTTTAGTCGAATGGCATAATGCGTTATGCAAAATAATGAAATTGAAAAAATAAAGATTCTGCAGCGTGCTCCTCTGCTCAGCCATTTGCAATTTCATTAAGCAACATTTGTCTTTTATGTATTTCCGGTGCGGCGTTTGCTTCACTGGCCAAGACTCTGTTACTCAATTGATCGTTGTTTTGTTTTGTCTTGGCTTGTTTTGTTGTGTTTTGTGTCTTTTGCGCTTTGTTTCGGCCCAATACAAAAGCCAACGAAGACTCAATGTCAATAAAGTTTTGAGCGGCTAAACGCTCGTGGCTAGTCGCTGGAGGCTTGCGGCAAACGTGTTTACCGACTGCAAAATACTTTATTTACATAGATTGGTTTTTTTTTTCTTTTTTTCTATTTCTATACATTTTTTTTTTTTTTTCAGAGAATTAATATTAGATTCTAAGCCAAGCTGAAGACAATAAAATCAAGTCAGCAAACAGAATTACTGAGAGCGCAAAGAAAAGCGAGCGTAAAACAAAGAGTAACCCAAAATGCTGAGATCTGCAAGTTCATCTTCATTATAAACACTCGTGTCAAGTTATTTCGGAGGCTGAGGCACTCAAAAAAAAAAATAAAATAAAATAAAAATAAAATTAAATATATATTTAAAAAAGAAAACAACACTAACAACGACAACGACAACGACAACCACAACGACACCAACAGCAACAGAAACAGCAACAGCAGAAACGACTAAGAAGACAATATTAGTCGTAGTTAGCTTTGTTGCTGCTGCTGCTGCTGGCAAGCTGAGAGTCTTACGCTGAACTAACAGCAGCAGCAGCAGCACCAACAGCAACAACAACAACAACAACAGCAGTCTGCTAGCTATATTTAATATTAAATTGAACTTGGCCAGACCAAACGTCAGCATTCCTAGTTACGTATTCGATAAGGCAAGACGCCGAATTTAACAGACGGGCTCGCACGCATGCGTTAAGAATTTTTGTTGTTTTTTGTTGTTTTTGTTTTTTTTTTTTTCTACGTGGTCGTGGCAGACGGCTGCCTAAACTTGTGTATAAGTGAAGCAAAAGCAAAGAACAAGTGCATGTTGTGTGTGTTTAACGAATTGGTTAGAATTCCAAAATTAAAAAAAATTTCTAGGCTAATCACAAAAAGAACCAAACAATTCATAACAAATTGAAAGAACAGTAAAACACAATAAAAGTACAAAGTACAATGTCGCCACGTAATTGTGCAACCTTGTTGTGGCTTGGCGTTGCCGGTTTGCTGTGTGCCGTGCATGCGCAGGAACGCAATGTCCTGCTGGAGACAATTGATTTTTTGCGACGCGGCCAAGCCGATGTTGAATTGGAAAATTACGATAATAATTTGGTTATGGATGGCGAATATGACTTTATTGTGGTGGGCGCAGGCACTGCCGGTTGTACACTGGCTGCGCGCCTCTCCGAGAATCCCAATTGGAAGGTCTTGCTGCTGGAAGCCGGTGGTCCAGAACGTCTTGTCATGGATGTGCCCATTGTTGCGCACTTTCTGCAATTGGGCGAAATGAATTGGAAATATCGCACACAGCCGTCCGATCACGCATGTTTGGCGATGAACAATAACCGCTGTAACTGGCCAAGAGGTAAAGTAATGGGCGGCTCCTCGGTGCTTAACTATATGATGTATACGCGCGGCAATCGCAAAGACTACGATCGCTGGGCTGCGCTCGGCAATGAGGGTTGGTCGTTTAAAGATGTTTTGCCGTATTTCAAGAAATACGAAGGTTCAAGTGTGCCCGATGCCGAACCCGAATATGTGGGACGCGATGGACCGGTGAAAGTGTCATACGTCAATTGGCGTTCGAAGATCTCGGAAGCTTTTGTGGAAGCTGCACAGCAGGATGGTCTTAAATACCGCGACTACAATGGCCACATACAGAATGGTGTGGCATTTTTGCACACGACAACACGCAATTCGACACGTTGGAGCTCGAATCGCGCCTACTTGTATCCGATCAAGGGCAAGCGTAGCAACTTGCATGTAAAGAAAAATGCACTCGTCACAAAAGTGCTCATTGATCCGACTACGAAAACGGCTTACGGCATTATGGTGCACGTAGATGGTCGCATGCATAAGATACTCGCGCGTCGTGAGGTTGTCGTGTCGGCCGGCGCTATTAATACGCCGCAATTGCTTATGCTGTCGGGTGTTGGGCCGGCAAAGCACCTTCGTGAGGTAGGCATCAAACCGATCGCTGATCTGGCTGTCGGCTACAATCTGCAGGATCACACAGCACCTGCGGTCACATTCACAACAAATGAGACATCGCTGAAATTCGAGGATTTTTCTGATCCGACACTTATAAATCGTTTCAATCGTCAGGAGGGTCCATATGGTTCACCCGGTGGCTGTGAGGCTATCGCCTTTTGGGATCTCGATCATCCTGAACTCGAGGATGGCTGGCCAGATATTGAGCTATTTATGGTCGGCGGTTCAATGTCATCGAATCCAGCTATTTCGCGTGCCTTCGGTCTGAAAAAGACCATCTACGACTCGGTTTTTGCCGAAATTGAGGATAGATCATTGAATGCATTCATGATCTTTCCAATGATTTTGCGTCCAAAAAGTCGCGGCCGCATTATGCTTAAGAGCACCGATCCATTCAAGTATCCATTGATCTATTCGAACTACTTTGCGCATCCCTACGATGTCGACATTTCCGTACGCGGTCTACTTAAGGCTGTAAGTCTAATGAATCAAAAGGGCTTTAAGGGCATTAATGCCCAGTTATGGGAAAGGAAAATACCAACATGCAAACAATATCCATACAAGACGTGGGCCTACTGGGAGTGCTATGTCAAGCACTTTACATTCACAATTTATCATTATTCGGGCACTGCGAAAATGGGTCCCAAATCGGATCGTGCTGCTGTCGTCGATTCACGGCTACGCGTGCACGGCATCAAAAATCTGCGTGTAGCTGATGCGAGCATTATGCCCGAGATTATGTCCGGCCACCCGAATGGTCCGGTCTTCATGATTGCCGAAAAGGCAGCTGATATGATTAAGCAGGATCATGGCTATATTAAATAAAGCAAACAGTCGAAGGGGTTCTATACTTTAAGCAATAGCATCATTAAAGCGGGCGGGCATAATACATACATATGTACATATATTAGATCATATAAGATCACCTTTAATGTATGTTCATTATACAACAGACTCAAGACAGACATTTGAATATTTTTTATTACAATTCTGTTCGTTTCCTTTCCCATTTTTTTTTTTTTTTTGTTTTAAAATTTTAATTTTTTGCTGTATTTTTTTTTTCTTTTTTTCTTGTTTCAAACATATAATATAAGCCATTATTGAACTGAATCTATTTGTAAGTTAGTGCAAAGTGTAAGTCAATAAAAAAATTAAGTTTCTATCATTATAAAATTGTTTAAATTTTCTCTAACAAAGTATTGCATAAACACATGTAGTATAATCGGTCGCAGCCAGTAGCCGCTGCCTGCTTTCTGCTGTCGACTGACAGCGCAACACTTTTCATAAATAAATAAATTTACCGTTGGCATCATAAAAATTAGCATTATATGCATATTCAAGCATAGGTGCTAAACTTACTGCCAACAGATGAAATCACTTTAACCGCAAAGTCATAAAATTATTTAATTCGCCAACATTTCAAAAAATGCAGAAACGAACATTCACCCAAACACTGAGACAACTTTCAGACGAAATGTAAACGAAACAGAAGTTTATTGTGCGAAATCCTCCTTAACAAAAGGCAACTCGTGCGTTGGCTTAGAAACTCTTCTGCTACGTGTAAGTGAGCAGTCAGCGTTAGGCAGAAGGTCGCCGCCATTGTCTGAGCTTGTTGGATCGTCCACATCAGCAGTCCGACAGACTGGCCGCTGAGCCACATCGACGATGTTCGAAATACATGCGAGTTTTTATGGCTCAACACTTAGCTGACCTACTATCCAAAATATGGCAAACAGTTACGGAATTCTTACAAAAATGTTACAACATGACAAAAACTAAATAGATAAAAAAACAAAAAAAAAAAAAAAAAACGTTTGCAACATTGTTTCAAATTTGTTGTCATCAATTTCTGTGGCACCTGTAGCCAAATTTGTAAGCATCAACTGGCAACGTGGGTGTTAGCTGCTGCCAAGCATTTTTGGCAAACAATGTAGCGCACAAAGGCAAAATCAAAGCAGAAACGACAGCAACAATAACAACAACATATTGTTTTATTCAATGTAAAAACAAATTAAATGGATTTAATTACATAAATTTATAATTTTTAGTCTATCAACAAAACAAGTGCAAATTTCAAAAATTATTTTTAAGTACAGCTACGTGCATCTGCAGCACTTAATTGGCAGTCTGTGTTAGATGCCATACAGCAAAGCATTTACACATATTCGCATTCAAGCAACAACAATAACATCATCAACAACAAGTGTATCAATGAATAACGGAACGCCCAATCTATGCAAATCTTTCACAAAAGCTTACTTGCTGTTTCTTTTTTTATTATTATTATTTATTTTTGGTTTTTTTACAATTTTTTTTGTTAGGCCGGCAACAATTTTTTTTTTGTTTTTTATTTTCTGTTTCATGCCAACTTTGACATTGACTTTGAATAACTTTTAAATGCGGTTTTCGGCTGTTTTGCTTCGAGTTGAATCCGCATGCGCCTTAACTTGAATAGCGCTGCTGAACTGTATCTTTTAAGTGTTATTGTTGCCATTGTTGTTGTTTTTTTGTTGTTATTGTCTTCATCAGCTATTATGACTTTATCTTTGCACTACTTTATGTGAATGAAATAACACAAACGAACACAAAACATGAAGTAAATAAAACTCAACAATTTGATGGTTTGCCATTGTCACATTATTTTTGCTAACTTTTTTGCCCCTTCCGTTTAATCAACTTGTCACTTATACGTTTAGAATGTGGCGCTCAAGCAGCAGCAACGGCAACTCGAACAATTTGCGTGCACTTAAGTCAAGAGTCATTAGGTCTTAGATGCACATTATGGTTTAAGTAAATATTATTTAATATTATATTATATTTTTGCTACTTAATTATTATTATTTTTTTTTTTTTTTCGTTTTTTAAAATTTTTAGCTTTTGAAGTTGATGTGTTATTTTCATTATCTTTTTTATTATTAACGCGGAAACATACAAAATGTGCGGCATTCAGTATTTTGATTAAAAATCTCAAGCTAATTAATTCAAATTATAATGCAGCGGACTCGAGAAAAATACAAAATCTAATCTTTTGTTTGCAAGCAAAATATATTTAGAATTCATATCTTAGCTAATCAGAGTTCCAAACAGTTGCGAAAGTCGCAGTTAGGGTAGGCCGAACTAACCTTCACAGACATTTTGCGCTACCCTAAAATGCTTTCCGTTTAAAGACAAGTCTTATCAACATTGGCGGCAAAGTACGCCTGCTTCGTCGCGAATTTATCTCTAGCGCTGATTTTGTTTTATTTTTGATATGCATTTTATTGCAATTTATATATTTACTATATATATTACCGCTTTCTAAGTTTCAAACTATTTGCATGAAAATTTTGTTTGGACATGGCAACACTATCATCTCTGAGCGCAAGCAAAAGAGCATAATCAATGCTCAGTGAGTAAGAAAAGAGCATAAGCACTTTTTTTATGAGTATAATTACAACGATTTAGTGAAATTTCTGTTGTTGTTGTATTGCAAAATATATAAACAGTAATCACAGCCGTACTAATTAAATTATTACGGCCGTATTTACTAACCGATTTTATTAAAAAGTATCCTATATTTAAAATTGAAACCAACCCTACACATCTACGAAATTTCGTTGAAATCGGTTGGGCGACTTCAGAGATTAGCATATCCAGACATCGTGACACCGCAATTTTATAGATTAAGGTAAACAATATTTTTATCATGTTTGAGTTATGTATGTGTGGTGGCTAGCTTAAAGTATGCAATGCAAATTTGTAGAATGGCGCTGCAGCTGAAGTGTGCTTGAAAAATGGCAAACTGGAAGAAGAAATTATTTCAAGCATACTTTCAGGGTTTTAAAAATAAATCAAAGAAACATGCAAACAGTGGGAGTGCATGGTAAACGTATAATCAAAACAAAAACAATAATTGAAATATGAAATATTCATGAATTCAGGTGAGACACGCTCACTCATCAAGGCAAACACAATCCATGCGAAATTCACAAAACAGTCGACATTATTGCAATTAGCTGCACTGGACGCCCACTTAGGACCGGCAATCGTTGGCGTTAAGTACACACACAGTATAAGGTTCGCCTTGGCAAATTTTTCATTCTCCTTTATTGAATATCCACAAAAGCTTTGTACAGTTCTGTGCTCGGCCTCCGTCTGCATCAGCTCATACCGCAGGAAACAACAACCACCAAGAGCCGCGACAACAAGCAGTTGGCAGCCGCAGCGACATAACATACTACGAGTATACGTACTGGGCCAGTCGACGTCAATTCAATGGCAATAATTTCTATACAGCGCTGATGAAAATAAAAACAAGCATAACAGCAGTAACAAGAACAAAAACAACAACAACAACAACACAAGCAGATGCTGTACGCCACCGCTGCACCCCAAAACTCGTGTATCAGAAATAGAGTAAAGAAAAAAGTAAATCGCCATTGAGGGCGCAAGAAAAGGGGTGCCCAACATTGGTGTGCTTTGGACTAGGTTTTGATTTTGGTTTCCACGGTTTGGGTTTTGGGGTTGCGTCGCTCGCTCATCGCAGCTTATTCATTTGCTTAGTCCTCACTCAGCTACTCTTCTGGTGCGATGATATTTACACGAGTACTCATATATTTTGGGGTGCGCGCGCAATTTATTTCCGCTGCATTTCCGCCTAGCAACCCCCTTTTAAGCGTCTACTGCCTTGAACTAGAACACTTAAACAGCAGGGATGTTGTCGTGTACGGCTCTTTTTTTTCAGTTTATGCTATATGAGTATTCTAATACTATTATTTATTTTTTGTGTTCTATTTTTTTGGAGTTGGCTAAATCCCAAAGCTCTCTAGCCTCTTAGCCTATCGACAGATTTCGTCATGGGAACATAAACTATATACTCTCATACATACACATGTATATATGCATGTGCGTGGTACGTGGTGACAGCAGCATGCTGTGGATTAAATGTTTTTAAGATATGATATGGCATGGTACGGTATGGTATAGTATGGTATGGTATGATATGGTATGTTGTGTGTTACGCACTTTGGCGACAAATTGGGGTCTTTCGTTTTGTGAAACATTGCCATATTCATTCAGTGCCGCCATTTGCAGATTAAATACCCAGAACGATAAGGATATAATTTTTAATTTCATTGGCAATCTTTATCTGGCACGTCAAAAGAAGCTGCTTGGCATATGTACAAACCAAAATGCAACATCCAACTTATGCAGTGTAGCGGTTTTGCAAAAGCCCTGTATCTTAGTTAGCAGTTAATTGAAATTGATAAACACGATAGATGTTCGTCATTTCTATTTGAATATATTTACGAGTAACATGATTCAAGCTCACGACTTAAACTATTTTTGTAATAATACTTTGACGGCCTTCACACTTCTGCAAAGCCAAATGTATAATCGCTAATTGCTATTGTGTTATCTTTTATGAAGTTGGAACCAGACAAAAATGCAACAAATACAAAAAAAACAAAAAAAACCAAAGCAGTTATTCCTTGCAACTACGTTGTGAAAGTGCTGACTAAAGATTACCCAAACTGTCATTTGCCTTTCTTTGCCTGTCAACTGCAAGGAACTAACATTAAGCACTGGCACAAGGATTAGCCTGTCAAGTCCGTCTGTGACACCTTTAAGCAACCCAACTTGCCTTTGAAAGTCTAACTCGAATACTGAGAATGTTTTGCAGTTGTACATCTTTTATCTTTTACTGTTTTCAATCAACTTATTGCACTTTTTTTTCCAAATTTTATTAACTTTAATTAACACTACGGAGCAAATTAAAAAAAAAATACCATAAAAGAAATATATGTTGCCTTAAAATCTGCTAAACTTGAAAAAATCGAATTAAATGACGAGCAAAAAATGTTATTTACTTTAAAATAAAATATATATTTCTTTCAGGTTAAAATATATAAACTAAATTAATTGTCGAAAACTTAGCTGAGCGTTGTTAACGACTGCATTCAGCTCTCATGGACAATTTCAAAAGTTGTTATGTCACTAAGCGCATTAAAGGCCCAACAAAGCTCATTGAGCATAGCCGAGCGAGGCTTGCACAAAGCAATCCCAAGCCAACAATTAAAGATGCCGCAAAGAACTTGGCAAACGTATCGGCATAGCCGACCAGCTGCCCAACAACCGAACGCTGCCACACATGAACTCACTTTACAACTCATTGCGGAGGCAGTTCTTAAGAATTTCTTTACGAAAGCAAAAATAAAAACTAAACCAAAGTCATAAAAGTTGATGTTCACAAAATAAAGATACTGACGAGATGATGCTCAAAAGAAAGAAACATAAAAATAAAATAAAAAAAAAATTCAGGCTGTGTAACTGTGGCTAATGAACTGAAGCAACCAATCGACCGGTATGCAAAAGAACAGCCAAGAAAAACAAACCAACTAACCGACTCGACTCGACACGAGACGCGATGAGACGACACGAAACCAAACGAACCCGTGCGGGAAGCCAGCGAAATTTCACTGCTCCGCACCGAGTCAACATCAGCTTAGACATATTTCAAAGTTCGACGGCGTCAGACGCACAACTGAAGCGGCCTACTTAGTACCTCTACGAAGACGATATGTGGATTTGTTTGGCCCTTTTGCTTGCTGTCGCGCATGTCAACTGGACGCCAGCGGCCAAGGCGCAAGTTTTGACGGACGGTCTGGAGCAACTGCTGCAATTGGGTCTGGACAATGTGGCCAATTCGCTGCTCTACAATGATGGTATTCTCTATTCATTTTTGTTTTTTGTATTTTTTCAATTTAATTTTAGTACAAGTTAACTCATTACAGCGCCGCACAACAACAGCGTCTATGATTTCATTATTGTGGGCGCTGGGCCAGCGGGCTGCGTGCTGGCCAATCGTTTGTCAGAGAACCCCGAGTGGACCGTTTATCTGATCGAAGCAGGCGGCGTTGAGACGTTGGCACATCGCATACCGGCACTGGCACCTGCGTTGCAGGTCACGCACTCCAACTGGAACTACAAGGCGGTGCCGCAAAAGAACGCCTGCTTCGGCATGAACGACAATGAATGCGCACTGCCGCGCGGCAAAGTCTTGGGCGGCACCAGTTCCATCAATTTCATGATCTACAATCGTGGCAATAGACGTGACTTCGATCGTTGGGCTGAGGCGGGCAACAAGGGTTGGTCCTATGCGGATGTGTTACCCTATTTTCTGCGCAGCGAGACTGCCAATCTGGCCGGACTGGAGGACTCGCCGTTCCACAATCGAACGGGTCCATTGAGTGTGGAGGATGTGCGCTATCGTTCCAAGATTGTGCACGCCTATGTGGAAAGCGCACAACAGGCTGGACACAAGCAAACCGATTACAATGGCGAATCGCAAATGGGCGTCTCCTATGTGCAGGCGAATACGCAGAATGGAATGCGACACAGTGCCTTCCGTGCCTATATACAGCCCGTACGCAAACGCAAGAACCTACACATCGTGACACATGCGCGTGTGACACGCGTGCTCATTCACGAGCAAACGAAGGCCGCCCTAGGCGTGGAATTGCATTACCGGAAGCAACTGTACCGACTGCATGCGCGCAAGGAGGTCATACTCTCCGCTGGCGCCTTCAACTCGCCGCAATTGCTTATGCTGTCGGGCATTGGGCCAGTGGACAATTTGAAGGCGATCGAAGTGCCCTTAGTGCAGGAGCTTCCAGTGGGCAAACTCATGTACGATCACATGTGCCATTTCGGGCCGACATTCACGACAAACACCACAGGGCAGACGCTTTTCATTGCGAACTTGCTGCCCACCGTGCTTAAGGCCTACGCACTGGGGGAGCGCGACACGTTTCTCTCGTCTATCGGTGGCGTTGAGTCGCTGACCTTTATCAAGGTGCCACAGTCGCCAGAGCCAGCAGACCAGCCGGACATTGAGCTTATACAGGTCACTGGCAGCCTAGCCTCGGACGAGGGCACCGCACTCACTATAGGAGCCAATTTCAAGCGTGAGATCTATAACGACATGTACCGTGAGCTCGCACAGAAACTGCAGGATCACTTCACTTTTCTGGTTATGCACTTCAAGCCGAAGTCTGTGGGTCGCATATGGCTGCACAATCGCAATCCCATTGAATGGCCGCGCATAAATCCGAAATATTTCTCAGTAGAAGAAGACGTCGAATACATTTTGGCTGGCATCAAGGAGGCAATTAGGATTACCGAAATGCCGGCATTGCAACGCATCGGAGCACGTTTGCTTGAGAAACGTGTGCCCGGCTGTGAGGCATATGACTTCGCCACGGACGACTATTGGCGCTGTTCGATACGTACCTTGTCCTACACTTTGCACCATCAGGTGGCCACCTGTCGCATGGGTCCCGCCACAGATCCCACGGCTGTCGTGAGTCCACAGCTCAGAGTGCACGGTCTGCGCAAACTGCGTGTGGTCGATACCAGCATCATACCCTATCCGCCAACGGCGCACACCAATGCCGCCTCCTTCATGATTGGCGAGAAGGCAGCGGACATGATTACAGCCGATTGGCTTTAGGTGCTATATGAATTTATGCAGAATTTTGCTTTAAAATTTTAATTAGATCATTTATTCTCTAAGTTAATTTCCAACCCATTAAAGATAAAAGAAAAAGTAACCAAGGAAATTATTTAAAATTCAATATACAGTCGCAACTCGCTAATCCGAAATAATGATTGAAGGCAGAATTCGAATTATCGCATTACTGGATTTTTTTAATATATGTAATTTTACTAAAGAAAAATGCAAGTTTCAATGAAAAATTAACATTTAGTAATTAAATAAAATATATAAATTTTCATTTTTTACTTTTTAACTGGAAATTAATCACAAAAAATGATAAAATTTACACACTCGGTGTTTGATAAAAAAGTGTGTGCTGTCCGAAGAAAGCAGCAATCCAACATCGTATTTGTTGTTGCTGCTTTGGCTTTGCTATTGCTAATGAATATTTTCACACTCAAAGTCATTATATAGTCGAAATATTTACCGTTACAACGATCGATTCCAAGGAAAACATGCAGTTCGGATTAAAGAATTGCAATTAATTCGGATTACAGAGTAGCCATTGCATGAAAATAACCATTCGGATGACTGAATTTTTCCACACATGACCTAACTTAATGCTGAAACTGGTTTCCATTTGGAACCTATCTTTTTTGGCACACAGCAAGTAAAAAACAAAACAAAATAACAAAACACAAATCAAAACAAAACAATGAATCAACGAAAGTATATTAAGTGTAAAATTCAATTAAGGCACGTGCTCCAAAAAAGGCTGGGGCCCAAATAAAGTCGCACGTCGCCTCAAATGCTCATTCAACACATCATAAGCAGCCATAATGAAATATTTCCAGCCAAAGTTCCCCATAGTTTAGTGCTCCGTGCGATTAGTGATTTATCGAAATACTGCAACAACTGCTCCGCCATGCAAAGTGGGCAAAAGCAACAAACTCAAAATGGCCTGATTAAGCTGAACGTATTAAACCGAGCTTTTATTTAATTCACAAACAATGTATGTAGTTTAATAACGTTGCTTAACACAAACAAAAAAAAAAAAAAAACCAAAAACCCATTAACAAAAACAAAACAACAATTTAAACCGTTGAACTCACACCACCAACACATGCACAAGTCGATAACAAATTAACAATCGATAACAATTTGAAAGTTTATTCAACTCAAACCCCGTAACAGTCACTTCGACTCAGCCTAAGTTTCGAGACGGCGGCGGGAAGGCCGTCGTCACAGGCATATATTACGCCTAATAAAAAATCAATTGCGAAACGCAATATGCACACTTGTAGATTCTCGATAAGGTAAAAGCAGCGAGAGGACAAAAGCCACACACACACTTGCCGAATTGAGTTCTCGCGGGCAGCAGCAAGCATCTGAGCCGCTAAGTGAGTAAGGAGCTGAGGCGAAGGCGGCTGTGTGGGCTGCGGCGTCTTTCTATAAACAAATAAATAAGTACAACAAAGGCAGCTAGAGCGTATATCATTTGTAACATGGAAATGAGACGAATGAAATTTACTGCGGCAGCAACGTTGGCGCTGGCCATAATCCTGCTGCAGACAGCGACAGCACAAGATGGCAAATTACTGGCACAGATTGCAAATTTGCAAGACTTGGGTTTCGTCAATTCTCTGAATTTAAAACTGCAACCAAATGGTAAGTAAAACAGAATTATTAAGATTTCGTCTTCCATGCGATGTCATGTCATGCTGTCTGTCGCTTGCACTTTCATTTGCAGTACCAAAGCAGAATGCTGCCTATGACTTCATCATTGTGGGCGCAGGTGCCGCTGGCTGCACTTTGGCAGCACGGCTCTCTGAGCAAAGCAACTGGAAGATTGCATTAATCGAGGCGGGCGGCGTTGAGAACATTGGACATTTAATGCCCGTGTTGGCCGCCTACCTGCAGCAGACACACTCCAACTGGAACTACAAATCGGTGCCGCAAAAGAACGCCTGCTTCGGCATGAACAACAATGAATGCGCACTGCCGCGCGGCAAAGTCTTGGGCGGCACCAGTTCGATCAATTATATGATCTACAATCGCGGCAATAGACGTGACTTCGATCGTTGGGCTGAGGCGGGCAACAAGGGTTGGTCCTATGCGGATGTGTTACCCTATTTTCTGCGCAGCGAGGCTGCCAATTTGGCCGGACTGGAGAACTCACCGTACCACAATCACACGGGTCCATTGAGTGTGGAGGATGTGCGCTACCGTTCCGAGATGGTGCATGCCTGGGTGCGTGCCGCCGTCGAGGCTGGCCACCCAATTAACGACTATAATGGCGAATCCCAAATTGGGGTGTCCTATGTACAGGCCAACACGCAACAGGGTCGCCGCCATAGCGCCTTCAGAGCCTATATCAATCCCGTTCGTCAACAACGAAGCAATCTGCACATATTTACATTCTCGCGCGTGACACGTGTGCTTATCGACGCAGAGACCAAGGCGGCTCACGGCATAGAATTTCTTTACAAGAAGCAGCGGTTTACGTTCAAGGCAAAAAAGGAAGTCATTCTCTCCGCGGGCGCCTTTAACTCCCCACAATTACTTATGCTCTCAGGTATTGGACCCGCCAAGAACCTGCAGGCGATTGAGGTCCCGCTGATAAAGGAGCTGCCCGTGGGCAAACTTCTATATGACCACATAAGCCACTTTGGGCCGACTTTCACGACGAACACCTCAGGCCAGGCTGTGTTTGCGGGAAAAATCCAAATATCCGATGTGTTCTCATACTTTTTAGCTGGCAATCCGAACACGCAACTCTCCTCCATTGGCGGTGTTGAGTCATTGACTTTCCTGAAAGTACCGCGATCATGCGAACCAGCGGATTTTCCTGACATTGAGATTATCACGGTAGCGGGCAGTCTTGCCTCTGATGATGGCACCGGACTGAAGTTGGGCGGCAATTTTAAGGACGAAGTATACAATAAACTGTACCTGCCGCTGCAACGCAGCCAGCAGGATCACTTTTCATTGATAGTCATGCTATTTCATCCGAAATCTGTGGGTAGTCTCTGGCTAAGCGATCGCAACCCTCTACATTGGCCAATTATCGATCCCAAGTATTTCATTGAGCGAGAAGACGTCGAAGTTTTGCTTGAAGGCATAAAGGAGGGCTTGAAAATAGCACAGATGCCAGCAATGCAACGCATTGGCGCACGTCTGGTCGAACGGCACGTGCCCGGTTGTGAGGCTCATGTCTTCGCCACGGACGACTATTGGCGCTGTTCGATACGCACGATGTCCTACACGTTGCACCATCAAGTGGCCACCTGTCGCATGGGTCCCGCCACAGATCCCACGGCTGTCGTGAGTCCAAAACTGAAGGTGCACGGTGTGCGTAAGCTGCGTGTAGTGGATACCAGCATTATACCCATTCCGCCAACGGCACACACCAATGCAATGGCTTTTATGATCGGCGAAAAGGCAACGGACATGATTCGCGATGAATGGCATCATTAATTTGTGTAGAACATGACGAATCAAGCAAAACAAAAATATATATAGAATATTCATGAAATAGCACTAACCAAATGAAACCCTGACTTATTAAAGTGCATTAACCCAGAAAATTCCCCCCAAGGGTTGCAAACGCAATTGAACACATAACTAAGCAAGGGGGGAAAAGAGCGAATGGAGTGCGACAAGTGATGAGTTGCGAGTGGCGAACTTAACAACAATCAGGACCAAAGAGAATGAGCGCGGATTGAAGAGGAAGAAGAGTCAGATAGATAGATAGAGTCGGAGGGGAAGAGAGAGAGAGAGAGAGAGAGAGAGTGTGTGTGTAACATAGTCAAATACTGCAAGGATGCTGCATAGTGTTGTCATGCTGATGCTTATGCCAAGCCACCCCTATGTAGGCTTTTCACGCTTTGCATTGTGTGTACGCGTGATGAGTTTTGGCTTTGTTGCTGTTCCCCATGTGTTGTCTGCCATTCAATAGAAAATCAAGCTTTCTTCTTTTATGCATGTCTACAATTACATGCTGCCTGCCAAAGTAACTACCTACTGTCGCTGCCGTGACCTCCCGTCCAGCGCCCCATAACTACACTTCAGCCAGCCACTCCGCATGACGCTGAGGCACTGCAATGCATCTGGTGGGCTGTTACAGTATCATGCCCAAACAAAAAGGCCACATCAAAGCCCATGTTCCTACAGCACAAAGCGTTGACACTCGCAAACTTCTGTTCCTGTCATCCTTTGCGGTTGCTCCTCGCTGCTCGCTATAGACTTTAAAAGACACTTTGCCATATTTACAATATTGTAATACAAAACTACGAAGTACCAATAGAAGGCCAATGTCTGGCGGACATGACGTGCTTAAGTAATATAGGCCATTTTTAGATTTCCCTTTATTATATGATGTATTTATATATGAATTTATGTCTGTTTGTCTGTGTATCTCATATAGTAGAGGCCTTAGCCAATTATCCGATAGTGATGAAACTTTGAAAAGTTATTGTTCATACTTCTGGCAATGTCTGATCAGCTGACATACGAACAGACAGACTTGCAGGCATTCATTTGCGTATACATACATATATAGCAATCGTGAATATTTCTTTATTGAACTTGCAGACAACGAAAAACCAAAAACGGTGATGCAGCACGCGTAGAGCAGTCGCTCACTTGAGCTTGTATAAATAATTCATACATCATATTGATATTTGAAGCTCAATGAAAATTAAGTTTGCAGAATATTCTAAAGGAAACCTTGGAACAACAAGCAGCCGGCGGAGTCATATTTTGACTTAATAGCGAGTTCCCAGGTTCTTATATCAGCTTGACCATGTACCTTATGATTATTACATTTCATACCAATTAGCAAGCCCCAGCTAAGTAGGCTTATTGTCGTATGACCACTTGTTGGGTAGCGTGCTAATATCACAGACAGTACTTAGAGATTAACCGGACTTACCTGAAACAATAAGCGCCTCGTTTGGTCCAGTCGTATGAATGTTGCCCATTTCTACGTTGTTTTTGTTGTTGTAGTTGCTTCTTTTATTTTTCAATAATCCGCTTTACCAGCACTTTTAATATTTTTTTTACTAATTTGCACTTTTAAAATAGAACACTCATAGGTAATGTATTGCACCTGAAAATAATTTTTATAGGCTTTAGGAACGCAAAGAAAAACTGCCTAAAAGTATACTTTTTGTTAATTAAGAACGACACTCGCAATTAAAAATAAGTGGTTTTGTTTTTGTTTTTATGCCTCTTTTTTGGGAGGCGACTACTTCTAACAACAGCAACATGTGTGCTCTGTTCGGTTACTCATGCATTATGTATTTAATTTATTATAAAAGCACAACGACGACTGATAATAAAATGTCTAATATATTCTGTAAGCTTTTGAGAAATAGACACAAAATTTTGGGTAAAAGGCATTCGTCGGTAAAGGCATATGTCGAATTTATATTTTAATCAATAGCAACATAATTTCGTTCATGTATCAGCTAGTCGATTCTAAAAGAATTTTTCGTTTTGGTTTTTATTTTTGTATTTACTTTGCACATAAAGTATTAAAGCACCACCCAAAATGGCTGCGCGCTTAAAAGCATGACGTCACACATCGTAGGGGCGCCACATTTGCTAATTGAATACAAATGGCATAATACGGAGTAGAGCAATAAAATGGTTTCAAAATTCTTTACCATTCTGCATGTGACAGAAAGAAATGGCTACAACCCAAAACAAAAACAAAAAACTACGACGCTCCCCACAACACAAACAACACAATTACAATAATAACAACCACTAACGTTGCTGGCAGCGTGTACGCACGCATAAAATTCTCTGATAGAGAATGATCTCACTTTTGATTTTTTATTAAACTTATTGTATATCTATATACTGTCGATGTTGATGCTAATGTTGGCTTTATATTGCGCCGTTTTGCAACAAACATGCCAATTGCAATCTTATACAATTTGAATTAATTATTCATTTATTTTTCAGAGTAACTGAGCACCGGTCTGCTACTGCTGCAAAAGCGGCGATGTTTTTGTTGACTCTATCTTAGCAAGAACAAGTTATCGACGAACTAATGTTCTACTGCTTACTTCGTTATAATGCCAACAGTGTTTATTTTGTGTTTGTTTTATTTTTGGTTTTGTTTTTCTTTATTTCCACAATATACACACGCGTTAAAAAAAAAAAAACAAAAAAACAAAATGTACTTGGTAAAGAATTTAATCCTGCAAAAAAAAAGTAAACACACTGTCAAGTGCCGGACGGCAGAACCAATACACTCAAACGTTCTAATCACACTGAACAACATGTAAACAACTGTTTCATAATTTTTGTTTCACCAAATAAACTTCGTTTTGCCACACTGGCGAAACCATTCTTCCCACAGCTGCCTCGCTCATCGTTGCGGCCCTTAATCTTGAGAGACTCAATTTCCTTACAAATTCCCTCTCTCGAGTCGTTATTTATTGTTGTTGTTGTATTAACTCTCTCGTGACATGAGAAATTTACTAATTTGATGAGAGAGCAATGGGGTTGTTGTTGAAATAACCAACAGATGGCGCTTCACAAAAGCAACAATTTGAAGCATATTTGTAATTTATTGTGGCTACACTTTTTCACAGCGACCGTGACAGACTGTAACAGTAATTGGCAATTGCGTATTTGTATTAAATTTAACAGAAATTACAATTTTGTTGATAAAGTGCAACATAAAAAGCCACCTTTCATCAAATAAAGCAAATGTCTTAAGCAAATTTTATCGCTTACCACAAACGTCTAAAAAACTTTTGCTGTTCGTACTTTTTACAGTAAAAAACAATCTTAACCAAAAATCAACTGAACAAGATGTTTCCATTGCACTGCAACAAGTGCTTTCGCCAACGTGAGACTGAGCCACATACGCTGAACTTTTTCATAGCCCAATGTCAACACATTTTGTGCACAAATTGCTTATGCAAGACTTGTCCCAATTGCCAAAAGGAATTTCGCGGCGTTGTCATAAACCATAATATGCCGCCAGAATTCAGTGCTTACTTTTCAGAACCTGAAAAGCAATTACGACGCTTCCAAAATGTATGTAAATTCCAAGCAGAACAGCGGGCATCACTCATCTCCCATTACGTATATGATACGGCCCCAAAGAACGCGGAACTGAAGCAAAAGTTGGAAAGTTATCAAAAATTACAAACTAAATTAGGCAACAGCATCGAGCACGAACTTCAGCGTAGCGCTAAGCTAACTACCTACCTGAACTGGCACAAACGTCACAAAGACGACAATAATGAAAGTAAGTCACGCAATCCCTCGCGACCAACTACGCCAATGAGCACATTTCAGCTAAGCAGCATTGAAGAGGATGATAGCGGCATCCAAAGCAAATCTTCAAACATATTGAGTTTTATAAATGAACCCCTTTAAATGTGTACGCTAAAGTCGTCGGAAGTATTTTAATTTCATGTTTAAAGCCAAACGAATCTGTAACTAATTTATTTACTTTTTCAATACAATTTTGCGTTTTTAATAAATAATAAAATAAACTACAATAATTGCTGCAAACGTATTTATTTTATATAATGTATATATCTAATACAAAACTAATACGCAGTTAACAACAAAAATCTGAAAAAGAGGACACAATTTTATTTCAGTTTGTAACAAGCTAAAGACTTGGTCACAGCATTGGAGATTCCAGTTACAGAAATACGCTCTTTTAGTCGTCACCCAGTTTCAAGCCAATATGAAAACAAAAATCTACTTTAAGCATAGGAAAATTATAACAGTATTTTTTTATTCTTTTAATAATGTTCACAGAAAATTAATAATTTTTTAGACATCTAATTTCAATTTGAATTTTTCTAAAATAACTGTAAAATTTGTAATATAGAAATATGTTCGGAAATAACTACAAGTAGTAAATTCGTGTCACTCGCACTCATTTAATTCGACGGCAACTGCTCTCTTTGCACGTATACGACGTTTCCCGACAACTGACTAAAATACACTAACTCGTGTGTGAGTTGCATTTATTTGCAGACCACGTGACTAGTGGATTTTTTTAATTTTGAAAAATTCTTTACTCCACCCGTTTGATTTAAGCATGCTTATGAACAGTCGTTATGCTCTATTTTGGGAACAAATAATCTACCTTAAATGCTGTGGCCAAATAAGAGATTGCGTTCACACCAAAATATTTGCAGCTTCACCACTAAAACGCACTACAAATGACAAAAAATAGAAATAGACTGGTAACCGTAACTTACAAAAGTTTGTAAAGTAATGATGTGGGAACGAGAGGCAGGTAATACGTTTGGTGTTTGTGTAAGCTGGATAAAAGACTGTATATATATATAAGAGAACAACAAACTTGGCATTATTTTGTTGCCGGGTTTTGAAAACATATTTCTTTATTTGTTTACTAAACATATTTAAACTATGGATAAACCAGAAACAACCCCACCATATGTGGATCCCTATCGCCGTGTGCTTAATAAAGCGATATCTCAGATGCTACACGAAAAAGGAATCACTAGCGCTGACAAAGACTGTTTAGAGACTTTGACCGAAATGCTGGAGAGCTGTAAATATGCCCTTAACAAGCTGCATATATTTCAAGTACCTACATAGATTATTCACGCATACTTAGTGCTTACAGAGATTGCACAATCGGCGCGCTGTTATTATGAACTTGCCGGTCGCACCATGCCTGTCGTCGGTGACGTCTTAGTAGCATTTGCAAATATGGGCTTATCGTTGGAAGGACTAGAAGAGTTTGCCAAGCGTGAGGATCGAGGCCAAATATCATTACCACCACAAATGTCGCAGCAAAGGCAATTAAGTTTACTGCAAGCTGGCTCAAAGGCCCCACATCCCCAGCATGTGCCTAATTACCTACCGGGTTTGCCGGACTCACATGCTTACATACGCACTCCCACGCACAAACAGCCGGTAACTGAGTACGAAGCTATACGTGAAAAAGCAGCAACTCAAAAGCGTGACATTGAAAAAGCACTGACCAAATTTCTCTGTAAGACTTCTGGCACGGACAGTTTGTTTGACACTGAGGATAATATGTTTCCCTGTATGTGTTTAGCTCCCAACGTGTGTATAGTTGTCGAAAGTATAAGTTGTTTATTAAATGTTATTATTTATTGCAGTGATTGCCTGCAAACCCTCTTTTCCACCATATTTGGCCGCTTTAAATCCTACGGATCAGGTTTTCGATTTTGAAGAGTTGGAATATCATTATTTGGTTGCAAATAGAACGGAGGATGTAACAAGCAAAGGTACGCTTTTACATGAAAACGTTCTCGTATTCGTTTAATAAAATTTGTCTACTTTTGAAACAGACGATAATGATGATAACGACAGTGACAATGAAGATAATACTGATGGTGATAAATCTAAAGAGGATATAAAACCAGAATTAGAAATCAAGCCAAATTCAACCACAAATAAAGCGATACTTGAAAATCCAAATATTGACAATCCATATTTGCGTGCCGCCACGTTACCGAAACGCTCAAAAATGAATCCCACATCAAGTTTTTTGCCTACAGTTCAGCAGTCCTCGTCATCATCGCCAGCACCGGACACGCCGCCACTAGAACCAAAATTGGAAAATGCTGCTAGCATGTAGCTAGCATTGTTGAAACAAATCGACCATACAACAAAAACTGGCATCATAGTCGATATTCTGCAACTGGAGCCGATATCTAATCCAATCCAAAAGAATATTCTTGAAATGTTTCACCAAAGGAAAAGTGTGCGTATGATTATTGCGAGTTGTTATAACTAGTAACGCATGCAATGTACATTTCAGAATGTTAGTTTTTTTATCGACAGTTGATATCCTTCTCGAGATTTGCCGTCGATTTAAAATTTTATAGGTACTAAAAACCATATTGTAGTTAAAACAAAAAAAAAGTTGTTTTGAATAAAATCACAACATAGTTATCTTATTGTTTTTCAATAGGATAAAGGGACGTCAAAAATTAAAATCACGACTGAGATAAACCTTAAAACATTTATATAACACATTTATATTGTGGGAATTACATAGATTTTTAACACTAAGTACAACATACATATGATGTAAACGGAATTCTTTTGTTTCATCAACTCAATTACTACTAGAGTACGGTCAGTGGTTAAAATTAATTGAGTACACCTAATTCTGTTTTTATGCGATAGATACATAAAAATATCAGCTAAAATAAGATGAAAAATAACTAAAAATAATAGAAAAACCACTTCAGTTAGAAAAACAACTCATAAAATGCACAAAACTTAAAAACATATTTAAAAAGGAATAATTTTTAATCAGTATCACTTTCTGATAAACGCATTCATTTACGATAGACTTCAACATCACTTTCATCGCTAAGATGATGAAGATCATACTAAGATCAAGTAAATCCTGAACCATAAACAAAGAATATAATTAATTAGAAAAAAAAAACGGCTGCACGGAGGATCAAACACACAACCTTTGCGTTACTAGACAACACTCTGAACTAGTGAGTCAGCCAAGTGTTTTGCGTAAGAGAATACGTCACACGTCTCCAACAGAAAAAAACCAGCGAAAATAATACAGTTAAAATGGTGCAGTGCTGTTCTACCTTGACCATTTACATTCGCAAAGTATAAGTAAATAAATACATATATATATACATATGCATATGTATACGCATATTGATTACTATTTTTTATATCACATATAAAAAATACTTTGTCTAAAAATAAAGAGCACTGGAGCAAAAGTACGAAACCATTATTTTGTAATATAAAATAAAGTAATCTAAAAGACAACAGTAAATTCATATTTTAAAATAAGAAATAATAAATCATATAACACCTGTGTGAATTGTCAGCTCACTCAAGAGGAAGAAAACTACACGCTAGTTGCAAACAACGCAGTGAATCTACTGTTGTTTTTCGCTTGTATTTAATGGGTTATTTAGTTCAATTTAATTTAGTATCGGCAGCAAAATGTCTTTTTTAAACTTCTTGAAAGAGACGCGAAAGTTACTCGCCTGGGTACGTAGCGTAGCAGGCACTGTCCGGCCTAACCTTAACAATTAAAAATTAGAAAAAGCCGACATGGAAAAAATATTTTACAGAAGCCATGTAACTTCAACACGCTGACCGTTGTCATAGGCAACGAATCCTGTGATCTTGACTCTGCTGTTTGTGCTTTAGCGCTGGCTTACATTCACAAAAGCAATCAACATGAGAAAAAAGAATTCCTGCCAGTTTTGAATATATCTCGCCAGGATTACCCAACAAAAACAGAAGTCCGCTACCTTTTTGATAAGATGGGCATCGTTGCAGACACGCATCTCACCTTCCGAAATGAGGTGACTCCAGAGCTCCTTGCGGAATGTCGCTTTATACTTGTCGATCATTACGTTAGCCCATTTAAGGAACGTGTTGATGAAGTCTACGATCATCGGCCATATGATCCGAGCAGCGGTAGGTTGCCTCCGCACTGCCATCGAGTTATCGAGCAGGTCGGTTCATGTGCGACACTAATTGCGGAAATATATTTTAACGGAGCTGCTAACATCCGTTCACCGATCGTCAACACTTTGTTGCATAGTGCAATAGTCCTTGATACGGTAAACTTCTCGGAAAAGGCGAATCGTGTCACGGCTAAGGACCATTGCATGGCTGCTAAACTGGAATGTGAAAATGCGCTAAGCAAGGAACAGAGAACATTAATCTTTAACGAATTAGTTACGGCACGGTCTGACATAAGTCAACTGAACGGTTTACAAATACTACGCAAAGATATGAAAATCATTGAATTGACGGACGGTGCCATCACCAAAATAGCACTCCCTGGGTTTCCTATGTCGGTAGCAGATTTCGTGCGACGCGACGATGCGCGCGCTTCAGTACAGTCTTTTGCAGCTGAATTCGATTGTCCCCTTATAGTACTGCTAGGCATGTGTGTGCATCAGTCAACGGGCGATGTGACACGTGACGTTGGCTTGGTCATGGTACAAACTACACCAGCTATCAAGGTTCTGTGCGATAAAATCAAAGATGCACTAATAAGTGCAGAGTCACCAACTTTAAACTTACAGGAAATAAAAAATATAGATTTCATGCAGGGCGCATTCTTTCGTCAGCTAAATATTACCGCAACTCGCAAGCATATCCTGCCTCTAGTAAAAACGGCGTTGAACGGTTGGGCCAAATCACAACAATAATGAAGGCTACATAAGCGAAGGTTGTGGCATTTTAAACATACTAATTAGTTCTAAAGTAATTTGAGAACTGGTAATTTAAACTCCTTTGTTATGTCAAGCCAGAATCGAACCAAGACAACACTTACATGCAGCATAAACAGAGGCTTCATATTTCAATTCAAGTTTATTTATATTTCCAAAGTTTATATTGATTTTTTTTTTTGTAAAATATTTACTTTTCTTAAATTAAATTAAACTAAGTTAAACCAATTAAGCGCCTTTTCATACATGTAAATGTACAAAAGATTTTTTAGTTATATCGTTGGCGCATCCGACATGTCATTATCATCGCGTTCATCGCCCATGGCGTCATCATCACACTCGAGTGTCATGTCCTCAAGCATTTCAGCCAGTGTGATACGTGGCACATTGTCGTTATAGCCGAGGGTGTCGCCGCCATCAACCGGTACTTTTTTGCTATCACGGTAGATATTAATCTGACGACGTATGTCAACATCCTCCTCAAGATCATCCAGAAATTCGACAAAGTCGTGCTTGCTGCGTTCATCGGTCGCTTCATTGGCCAAGTGTTTAAGCTTCCAAAGACGCTGACTTAGACGCGCCTGGCGATCGTAGCATTTTCGCACAAGCACCACGTCAGCCACATCTTCCGCCGATAATTTTTCAAATTCAGCATCATTTACATTCGCTTCTGCCATGTTATAGCCCAACACGGAGTCACCGACTTTAAGCAAATGTCCCAAGTGTGACCGCGTGTGTATCGTGTTGTCGTTTATCCCTAATTCGGATGCGCGCACCACCCAAATATCGCAAAGAACGTGTTTAAAGGAAACCTGTCCTTGGCCTGGATAATGTTTGCGATCTTTGTCGAGTATAATCTCAATGTCCATGACTATGTACTCGACCAGCTGTTTTGGATTGCAGATCGCTTCAAAGGGTGCTCGGAAGTACACTTGACTTGTTAACTCAGCAATCTGTGCCGTCAGTGGGTCGATTATATGTATGCTGCTGGAAACGCGGCTGATTAAACATATGGGCGATAGGTTACCTAGCTGATGACGTAGTTTCTTCGAAAGACAAATGGCACTATCCTTCGAAACGGGTGCGATTTCTACAGACCATGAATATTTGTAATTATAATTGTTGCTATGTATATCGTGTGATATCAGACGCTTTGATGTGGTTACACGTAATGGTACCATCGTTTGCAAGAAGTCTACCATTTTGCGCGAATGATTTTCATTCGCATAGTAAAAATCCAGTCCACCATGGATTGGCTTAATGCCGAGCGTGTTCTCGTGCGCCTTATGCTTCAATATCAACTGCTCCAGATAGTAGAATGTCTTTTTGTTTTCCGCTCGTTGACGCACTTGCACCAAACAACGCCAAAAATCTTTCGCCTCAGTACGATGGCAATCATCACACATTTGATTCTGCACAGCGAACTCGACGATAAATACTTGTTGAAGCACTGTGCCGCCAGCTACCTCTCCGTGCACAGTCAGCTTTACCTTGATACGCTTCGAATGTGGCTCTGTCCACACAAAACCGGCATCCACTAGTTTAACTTCTTTCAGATTTTTCAATTTCTTCAGGCATAGCGCAAGCAACTCTCGCGATTCTAATGCAGCTTGTATCCATTCGTTTGGCGGTTGCAAATAACGTTCGCAGTTACGGCAAAAGTGTAGGACGGCTTGCTTTGGTATGTTCTCCGTGATATCGACATGGTTCCGCAAACAAGCGACGCACATATTAGCAGGATTGGGCTGAATAGTCGTGCCGCACTCGCAGCAAAGAATCATTGCCGTGTTTTCGCTGCCAGCCACAGCAGCTCCAACTCCACCAGAAAAATCAACGTATTCCATTCCGTTCCAAATTTTACCTCTTTTCCCTTGTGTGAACTCACTGCAGCTATATATACCTTCCACACTACTAAGTTATTTCGTTTGATTTCGTAAACCAATTAAGCACAGAAAAAAAGTGAATTAAACGTAAACACGTGCTGCATAGTGATGCCACTATTCTCAAATATAAATAATAATCTCCACTTTAGTAGTTTCGCACAAAATAGACAAAAGCTGTCAAAAAGTAGTAATTTTCATAATGATCTGATTCATTGGCATCCCTGTTTATGTTAAGAATCAAGTACATTATTGCCATCACTTTCACTTTGGTCATGGATCAGAAAAAAATAAAGATCCGGACAAAATTAGTTTGAGACCTGAACAAATTCAAAGTTATTTTAAATTTATATTATTTATAAGCCAAGCCTCAACAGCAGGAGCTAGAGTAAAAAGTCCAAAGCAACGTTTGTTGAAAGTGAGAGAGTGTTTTTCTCACGCACTGAGTCGGTAAATCATGTAATACACCTCTGTGCGTGCAAAATAGTAATAAATGCCGAAATTACATTGACCGAACATGGATCCAAGTCCCACATGAAACGCAAAACGTGTTGTTCAGTATTGCAGCAGTTAAAGGAAAATAGAAAATCTATGGACTAGTAAAGAATTGAATCGACGGCCAACGACAAAACGGTCTTCCAAATCAAATAATACGGTCATCCGAATTTCAAACGGCTATCACCTCACTACGCCGTCCTGTGATGCCGGTGAGTAAACCTAGAAAAATGTCTGAAGTTCCGGGACACGACACAATCGAGATTTTACTTTCTCCGAGCATCCACTTTCTTTCTCACTTATCCACTAGCTTGCCTCTCTCTTCTGACATGTACAAGCATTCTTTAGTTCTAGCATTTTGAATGAATTTTTGCCAACAGGTTAAGAGCGGCTTGCTTGCGTTCTGGATTGGTTTGAGCGAAGCGAGCTTCAGAAGATTTTCGGCGATTTAAAGATGAAACTGATGAAAAAACAAAACTGAAGTTCATCATAGCGTTTGAAATCTTTAATGCACAATGACGCCATTGTATTGTGTATTTATAAATAATAAATAAAAATGATTAAATAATTACCGTAACACGAGTAGAGGAGAACAATAA